>PVHP010036889.1:0-17646 GCA_004024765.1 Zapus hudsonius
TGGGCTGTGTTGGCTACAGGGCAGGAGCCTTGGCTTTGACTCCACAGATCACTGCCCCTCTCTGGGTACAGTTTAATCTTCTGTGAAGTATGGAATAGAACCTTCCGAATTGCTCTTATCCCTAAACAGCTTGGTTCAGAAAATGCCAGAAGCTGTCATGAGCGAGCCTTTCAGTGTTGCGTCTGTTTATGGCATCTCCTCTATCTCCTCCTGGGGTGCTGTCCTCGGCTCCCCTCCCTCTCCTTGCTCAGTTTCTTCCCAGAGAGAAACTGGGGCTCTGCCAGCGCCATGCTGTGGCTTCTCTCTCATTTCTCCTCCTGGGGAGAGTTCTTTGATTCCCTTTGGGTTTTCTGGTTCTTTCCTTGCTGCACTGTCCATGTACCTGAAGGTGGACATGTGCCCCTCTGTTGGCTTTCTCCCTGTGGTGGTCATCTGTGCTGTGAGGTGTTGGTAGGACATTCGGATTTGTTGGTTCTCCCTCTCTTCTCTCTGTCTCCCAGGGGGAGGCATCCTCCCTACCCCCTGCTCTCCTTCTCTGGGGTTCAAGGTCACTGCCTCACTATGCTTTCTTCCCTCACTAACCCTCTTTTGCCATCAGCTCAGTTTCCTTAAAGCAGCGATGGCTCCACAGATGCAAGATTAGCGGCTGCCAGGACAGGTGGAATATGTCGAAGTCTTATGTTTTCTTCTACGAATCATTTGAATTTAGCCTTTGCCCCTTTTGATATATAAGCAGAGCAAACGTGCCTTTCCATGGAAAAAAGAGGCTTCCAGAACAGGCGCAGCAGTATCTTGTTGCTTCACATGCCTCTGACATATGACACGCACTCAGGTGACATTGAGGAGCAGAACCTTGAATCTCTGGCCTAGACAGGCAGGTGGAGAGACGGCACACTGTGCCATCTGTGGGGAAGCCACATTCCTCTTTCTCTCCTCTCTCCAGGCTTTCACTAACGGCACTGTGTAACTCCTGGCTTATTACCTACCTTCTAGGGGGAGGGACCAAGGAGAACAGCCATCAGAGAGCTCACTGTGGTACCGAGTTCTGTCCAAGCCGAAAGTCCCACAATTCCAGGCTGTTCTCCAACTGTCCCCATATTGTACCCTGCAACCACATGCCCTCGCTTGGCTCCAGGCACTCTCTCGAATAAAAAATACTTTATCTATTTGCAGAAAGACAGACAGACAGACAGAGAGAGAATGGGTATGGCAGGGCCTCTAGAGAGAGAGAGAGAGAAAGAGAGAGAGAGAGAATGGGTATGGCAGGGCCTCTTGCTGGGTTCTGGCAGCACTTTTTGTGTCTGGCTTACGTGGGCAACTTGAGAATTGAACCGGGGTTAGCAAGCTTTGTGAGCAAGTGCCTTTAACTGCTGAGCCGTCTTCCCAGCCTCCCTTATTGTTTCCCTCCCATCTCGGAATCAATCGAGGGCTTTGCCCACTGCAGACCTTCCCATCCCCAAGGACGGAAGGCACGGCACATGGCCCGGAGAGATTTATTATCTGACCCATCAGTGAACAAAGTCCAGAGAGACAGGGACAAGGGCAGACTCGTGACCCTTGCCCTCTGGTTTTCCTCGTAGCCCCCTCGCTGCCCCTTGAGTAGGTCAGGAGGGAGAGACCATGGATTGCTATGAACCTTACGGAGAGCTGAGTGAGAGAACATGGGAATAGGAGAGAGGGAACGTGGGTTCTGATTGTTCTGAGTCTCCATCTTCTCTCCTGAGTTCTGGCTCCTGGTTCAAGTATTAGTTCCTAAAACCCTTTGTCCTAGTCACTTGACCCTGTGGGGATCAGCCCCTCTAGTGAGCAGACAACTGCATTTTGTAGCTTAGGAAACCAAGGCTGGCTGGCATTAGAGAGCTAGATGCAGAAGCTGTTATGTGAGCTGGCTATTGAGCCTTCCTCTGGGGAGGCTTGCGGCTTTGGAAAGACCTAGTACTTTTCTTCTCCGTCGCTGCAGGCTCCTTGCTGTCTTTCTTCCTGGTCTCACTCCACCTCTCATCACCTGCTCTGACTCCCTGGAGTTTGTCACCAGGCTCCTGGGCGATTATTACTGCACATGAAGATCTAATCGACACAGCACCTTTAGACTAGCCGCAGCCCCTCACACGGTAGCATCGCATGAACCCATGTGTCTCCTCTCATCGTGGGGGTACAGGGTGTCAGGGAGAGGCCATGCGGGGAGGGCCCGTGTGTGGCAGAGTGGTGTCCCTGATGGCTCCTGTACACTGGCCAGGAGAAGGTGTGGCACTCTGGGACTGCTGGCAAAGCAGCTCATTTCCCCGCCTCTGTCTACTCTCCCCGAGAGCTTCCACCTTGGCTGTGGGGAGAGGGAGGCGGTGTGCCAATTAATTGTACTTAATCTATCAACCCAGATCCTTTCAGGTTCTGAGCGTGGATAATTCTCTCCCCTTCTTGAACTCTCATGACTTTTATTGTCTGTGCTGCTCAGTTAGCGCATGCTCACCTGGATGCTTAAGACACTCTAAGAGACAGGGTTGTAGGGGAGCCGAGCTGAGGAAGCCCCATCAAGAATGATTCCTGGAGCCCAGAAGGCCAGAAGCACAGGCCTCATTCCTGTAGCCATTCATCTAACCTCCAGCCAGTTTATTGATCGAGGGCCTACTGTGTGCTGTGGTGACGCTGAGGGAACAGCTGTGACCACAAACATGTCTGTTGGGGGACAGTCAGGAACAAGTGGTCAGATGTCTATAGCACTAAGGAGCTAGATATCAGGGCAGGGAGGTGGAGTGCTGTGATAGGAAGCCACCTTTGTCCCATTCCTCTGACTGAGAGTTTGTAGGAGGAAGGGAGAGGAGAGAACCCCTGGGCAGTGGTAAGAGACCTGAAGAAGAGGTTCTGCAATCAGCCACAAGGAGTCTTCATCAGAGATGGAGTGAGGGCCGCAGGCTGAGCGCTGGCCTAGGCGTGGGGCCACACAGGAGCATGAGGCACCTCTGCCTCCTAGCTTTACCACCCACGTTCACCTTGGTGGGTTTGGAACTCAGCTCCCGGGAGATCTGAGGCTGCAGGTCTGGAGCTGCCATCTGGCAGAATGGGCAGGCTTAGGGCTGTCCTTCCCGCCTCTGCTTTGTGGAGGTCTCAGGCCCTGCTGGGCCTGAGCCTTGGGGAGGCCTCTCACAAGGCAACTGGAGCTTGGATTATACCCAGGTCACTGTTTGCTGCCTCACTTGGATGACAGGAAATGAACACAGAACGAAGCCTGATAAGGAAGGTGCCCACAGAGATTAGCAACATCCTGAGTGCTCCTCTCAGGCCCCAGGCAGGAAAGGACCCTTCTTTTGCTGTTCTCAGACAAACCTGCTCTGTTATCGTGGCTTCACCATATATTCCCCGAGTGATAAGGTAAAACCAAACCAAAATAGCTCTGGTCAGAAGAGACCTGTGCAGCATTGGCATCCTAAAGGCTTCGGGGCAAAGGAATCTAGGCCAAACACTGTGGGTTGAACGCTGATGTGTATTGTCACCCTCTGGCTCACCTCCTCTCCCCCATCTTGTCCCTTTTCTCTGGACTCTCCCTGTATTCAAATCCCTCCCCATCTTGGGTCTTCCTTGTAATGACATTCTCCTTCCTTTCTGCGTTCTTCACGCACTTCTTTTCCTTTTAAATTCTAGTGTATTTCTTAAGTTCCTAATGTTCTCAGTTCTGTTACCACAGAGGTGGTCAAACAGCTGTTATAGTAGAGGAGGAAAGCAAGGGGCCGCGTGAGGTGGGTAGGGTGACCCCCACCCTCCCACACACCTAGAGATGTGTTTATCGACTTGGCAATCCCGTCTTTTCACTTCCAGTGACACCAGCAGCTTTGCTTGCCCATTGATGGTGTTGCTTCTAGAACTGGGCTGAGTGTTTTAATGAGTCCATCTGTTCTGGGCTCCCGCCCAGCTGTGTGGAGCTGCTGGTGGTGGATGGAAGGAAGGAAGGTGTGTAAACAAGCTGGCGAGGAAGCGAGAGGTGGCTGCCATACCTGGCAGAACCGGGTTTCCCTGGAGAGAGATGCTGTGTGGTCAGTTCCCGAGTGGGGTGCCAAATTATCCTCAGACCCGAAAACAATGCCCTGAAGTGACAAGCACATGTGCATATGCATGAGGAGTGACAGAGCCTTTGCGAGTGCAGAGGATGGCGGGAGCAGGGGGGCTCTGAGGATGAGCCAGGGGGAGAGAGGAAGACGCCAGTGTAAGAAGGTTCCTCCAGCCTGCGTCGGGATCACCAGAAGCCTGTTAAAACACACTCGTTCAAGTACCCAAGGGTTTTGTTGGGGGATCTGGGGTTGGCTCTTGTACTCCTGGGCCATACCTGGAGATCTGTAACTCAACAGGGGGCACCAGGGTTAGGAAAGGTCCTGCATGAGTGCTTTGTCTATAGAGGCCAGCAGTGGACATTTGGTTTCTTCTTTGATCTCTCTACTCTTTGTTTGCTGAGGCAGAGTCCCTCACTTGAGCCCAGAGTGCACTGGTTCGGCTTGTCTAGCAGCCGGCTTGCCCTGGGGAGCCTTGTCTCCACCTCCCCAGTGCTGGGATAACAGGTGAACACCCTGCCACCAGGCATTTACATGGGTGCTTAGGGTTATGAACTCTGGTTCTCACACTTATAGAAGCCATCTGTCTTCCCAGCCCCAAGCATACGTTTCTTGTCAAAATTCCTAGTGTACTCTCCCAGACACCAGAGGAGAGGCTTCTTTAACTGGAGCCCGTCCTCCCTCCCTCCCAGCTTTTGTCAGCATCTGCTCAGATTTCAGACTTCTTCAGGACCTTCTCCTTCTTCCCAGTCACATGGCCTATAGCAGATGACACGTGTTAAAAGCAAAGCTTGCTTAGGCCTCTCCTCATGGGCTCTGAAGTAATGCCCGAAACTTCAGGATAGGCCGAAGGGGACACACTGTGCCTAGGTCAGCAGGGGTACGTAGAGGGCATGAGCAAGTTGTGACCCCAGATGACAGTCCACAGTGGGTCTCTTGCTGTCCTCACTCCCCCTCCCTTTCTGGGCTGTCCAGGTTAGCCTTGAACCCTGTCTACTCAGTGAGCTTCTCCACTCCCTCAGCTTCTCCAAACTTCCTCTTCCTGGGCCGTCCACGAGGCCATTTTCAAGCAGTGGTAGATCTCTTCTGCCTGCTGTCCCCTCTCTTAACAGGCCCCGCCTGTTGTGAGGAAGGGCTGCTAGAACCCTGAGACGTGCAGGTGACCTGGCCCATTTTTTTAGGCCCATCAAGCAGATTTTGCTGTCAACACCTTCATGAGGACTCCAGGTAACGAACGGTTCCTGACATTTCTGTCTTTCAGTGACGCAGAGAGTAGAAAATTGTGCAAGAAGATGAAAGTCGACCTCAGCCCAAAGGACAAAAAGGTTGAATTATTCCATTACCAGTAAGTACACGTGGGCATTTCCAATTTCCGAGTGCGCACTGAGAGCTTTCGTTGACATTCTCTGTGAACAGCAAAATGTAGATTGCCTTTATTGCCGAATGATTTTTTTTTCTGTGTTTATAATTATTTACTTATTTTTAAAAACCCTAAATAGCTGAATGTTACTAAGATGTTCCAGGAAACCCAAGGTATGTGTCTCCACAGCCATCCTTAAAGTTAACACCTTTCTCCTCATTTGACAGGGACGGTGCTTTCCATATGGAGTATAACCGAGCCGTGACAGTTAAGGTACATCTGCCTCCCTGGTTCTCAGCAGGGGTGGAGCCAGAGTGGGTGCCCAGTGGAAGCCTGGCAGGTTCTCTCTGAGAGGAGGAAGGACAGGTTGCCCAGTGGCTCTTCCCAGGCACCCAAGGGTCCTTGTCTCTAGAGCTGGTGTCAGCAGAAGATCTAGAAAAGCTTTTAGCTGGGGACACAAGGGTCAGTCCAGCCTTCGAGATAAATTGGTGAATGTCCAAGAGTTGTCCCGCAAGGCCGATGATGCCACACCCTTCCCCTCCACACATCTGGGTCTGCTCTCCACATCTCCAGAGTGATGTCCACAGTGGTCACTCCTTAGCCAAAGGGGGCCCATTGTGCCTGCGTTAGCATGGGTACAGGACACGAGCAGGTTGACACCTTCAAGTTGATATGGCTTGTTTCAGAGGAGAGGTGGATGTCACTGAGATGTCTCTGCTACAGGCCAATCTTGAAGTAGATCGGTCAGGTCCTGTAATTTGCGGGTCCCTCTCGGCCCCAGCTCTCACAGGGGAGCTTCCCAGCATTCCTCTCCTCCAGCAGCACCTGCCTTGGTGTGGTCGTGTGTGTCATCTGGTCCAGCCTGGGCTAAGCTCAGATATTCTAGCACCCTTGCTTTTCAGGCAGGAGTGGGTAGCTTCATCTGTCTCTTTTTAATTTATTTTATCATGCTGAGGACTGAATCTAGGGCCTCATGCCTACTAAGCAGGAAGTCTACTAGTTGACCCCCAGCCCTGTCTCCTTCTGTTCTTTCCTGTCTGTCCACCTGTCTGTACGACTGTCAGTGTCTCCCTCCCTCTGCCTGCCCCTCTCCTGGGTCCTTTCTTGTTTACACAAACTCCTGTTTTAAGTCTCTACAGCCTTCACCTTGTGCGGGAGCTTGCCTGATTCCTCACCACCTTTCATCCATTTGTACACTTGGAGAATTCTTCCAACCCTTTGTGTTTTTTCTTGTAACATCAGCTGACATTCTTTGGAGAAGAACTTCAGAACCAGATTTAGTTAGGGGACCAGACAGGTGAATTGTTTTTATGCACTGACAAAAGGAGAGACTGGATTTGTGTTTGTACCTGGGAGGAATTCATCCCAGGCTCATGGAGCAGGAGTGGCAGCCGCTCAGAACTCTGTATGGAACCCAAGGGCCTAGCTTGCTGTGAGTCTGATGGGGAGGGCGGAGGGACTGAGTTCCACTCCAGTGTGTGGGGCCAGCGTCCTCCCTCTCTGCATCCACAAGCTGAGAAGTAGGCTGAGCGTTGCACAGGCTCAGCCTTGGTTTCAGGGTGGACAGCCACAGTCCCAGGATCTGCAAAGCTTGTAGAGCCTAGAGAGACCAGGGCGGAGTCCCCTGACTTCTCAGGCAGGGGGAACATGGAACAGCACTAAACATGACTGTCTGATGTTACTGCCTTTTCTGCCTGAGCAGCCAGGCTCAAAGCTGCTTCTCACTGCTTAGCTTTCCTCTCAGGGTGTTCTGGGACCCTGTCTGCAGAAAGGTGGAGGAGCCCCTGGCAGGATGGCTCATGTTCTGCCTGTTATCCTGTATGGTTGGGCAGAGACCTGCCACAGAACTGTCCTGAGGCCAAGGACAGCTGTCGGGCATTTCTGTGGGATTGTGAACTCCTGGATCAGACGGCTGAGGGTGGGCTCCCTACAGACCTTCAGGCCCAGGGCCTTGTTCCATTAGATAGCCCAGAGCGACCCCATGGGTGGGATTATTTAGTGCCAGTTAAGGGAGAATAACTCCTGACCGAACAGGTGTTCAGCATGACGGCTCCAACTGTTTCCTTTTCCAGCCATTTTGTCTTTTTTCCTTGATTCTAGGTAGGGGCGAGGGTGAGGAGGCTGAGCTCATGCTAGATATGAGGACAGGATGCCCCACCTCCTCCAAGGTAACCTGCCATGGGTTCCTGACCCCACTGACGCTCTGACCTTCTCCCCAAAATAGCACACGTGCATGTAGACAGAAAGGGGTCAGTTCCGGAGCTGGGGGCTTCTGGAATGGCAGACAGGTGGGCACCAACTGACATCTCCTCCCCATGCCAGGTAGGCAGGCACCTCCAGCTGTGGTGAATATGGGCTCTGGGGAGACACCGTCCATTCCATTTGGCCTATGTTGCCCTGGGGAAGTGTTGAAAAGTAATCGTGAAAGGGTGGACATGTACCTTTGTGGTGGCAAAGATGGCTGGCTGTTCCCTTGCCAGGAGGGACTTCACAGTTCAATTTGGAGAGTTAGGCCGTGTTTCTGGAAGGAAGGTTTCCACGTAGGAGGTTCCAGAAATGATAAACTTCACCAAAGCCCTCTGCATGTGTGCAGCCAGTGGATCTCCTGAGCATGCGTCCTCACTAACGGGCACATGTGCTCTCTGGAGGCTGACCAAAGTTGACAGAAGTCACAGAATCTTGCTTGCTTCATGAAGTTGGAGCCATGGAGGGTTTGAGTGTTGATGCAGAGGCCAGCAGCTCCCCTGTGGGGTGGATGGCTGGTTCCTGGCAACCTTTTCTGGTTCTCAACACACATTAGCATCGTTTCCCAGAAAGACAGGAAAGGAGAGTGTCACTGTCTGCACCAGTGCAGTGCCATTGATAGGGCAGGTGGAGAGCGAGGGCACAGTGTCCTCTCCCCTGGCCCCCGTGTCTTCCCTAAAAGGAGTGGAGGTTGGGCCAGGCTCTGACCCACTCCAGGGTCCCCGATTGGTGATAAGTGGTATTATTATCTGCTTAGGAGCTTGATAGTTGAATGGCTTAAGGGGAGCCTTTATCCAGAAAGGCTTCCTGGAGGAAGAGTTAGCAGAATCGCTGGTGTGGCCCTGGTTGGCTAATTGTCTTAACCTTCTTCCTTTGTCCGTGAGGATGGTGTTTGTGTCCATATAAGCTGCCCACTGGGATCATGTGACTGAACAGGCCTGTGTGGAGGAGTGCACTTGGGGAACTTAGTGATGGTATCTGTGGGCAATTGTCCAGGCCGGGAAACAGTGGGTTCTTGGTTCCCCCACCTCTCCCCCCCTTTTTTTGGCTGAAATCCCTTTTCTCTTTCTCCCCTCAGTCCATAGTTGCCTTTCTGAAGGACCCGAAAGGTCCCCCGCTGTGGGAGGAAGATCCTGGCGCCAAAGATGTTGTCCACATTGACAGTGAAAAGGTAACGTATTTCCTGTCAGTTCTGACGGATGCTAGAGCCTTGCCCGGTACCTGGGCACAGAAACCAGGAGCTGGGCCAGGACCCTGCTAACTGATGGCCCTCTCCAGCTCCCCCGTGTGACCTACAGGAGAACACCCTCCATCAGCCACTGCCTTCTTTAATGTGTCTTAACATGTTTAGATTTCAGTATCTTCCTGGTGCTATAAAGTGGAATTGACTTCACTTTTTTTTTGTCACCGTATATCCTTGAACAAATTCTTCACTAAACTGTTAAGCTTCCTTGTCAGAGTCGGCTAGGGTTAGGGTGGAAGGGGGAGTCTGCTTTACAGTCTTCTTTGGCTCTGTGATCAGCCTTCCCCTCCTTCCATAGCCTGCTCACTGACCCGACCTGACCTGGTGGGTCTCAGCTCTGTGTGCGCCTCCCACAGGGTGCTCTCTGCATCTCTCGTGGCCTGAGGCCTGCAGGACTTTTTGTGTGCTTATTCAAATCTTGATGAAATGCACTTTTATCTTCTCTCTCCTCTCTGCTTTCATTTGAAATCATTGACTCTGCTCATAATGCTTATTAATTCAAAAGGAAATGGTAGGACCACGTGGGGTCATCGTGGGTAGCGCAGGGGTAGCAATTTAAGGGCTGGTGTTCACATTTTCTGAAGTAGTAAGTGCCAGTACTGTCACCTAAGAATGCAAAGTCTTAAACTGGGTGTGGTGGCACACGCCTTTAATCCCAGCACTCAGGAGGCAGAGGCAGGAGGATCGCAGTGAGTTCGAGGCCACCCTGTGACTACATAATGAATTCCAGGTCAGCCTGGACTAGAGCGAGACCCTACCTCGAAAAACAAAACAAAAAAAAAAGAATGCAAAATCTTTTTCAAAAGCCCGAGGTTCAGGGGTGGCAGGGACGACAAAAGGAGAGGGTCGCCTGGGTACGGAGAACTGAGTGGGGGAGGGCGTGGGCAGAACAGGAGCCTAAACTGATGGCCACTCCTGGAATGCTAGGCAGTTAACTCCTTCGGAAAACGTTTGCCTGGCACCTCCCACCCCCCAGCGCCCATCCCACACTTCCTGTCATTGTTCTTATGGAGTGTGGAAACACCAAGCAGAAGATCAGCCCTGCCCAGAATCTTGCGTTGATCTCTTCTCCTTTCTCTTGTGCAAAAAGATGAGGCAGAACTGCCTTTCTGCGCTGCTTAGAGTCCACAGTACAATAACTCCAGGCCCCATATTCAGGTTTGCATTACGGATTCACTTTGTCACTAAAGACATGAACCCAAATTTCTACAGGCTCCATGAAATCTTTCTTCTCAGATCTCTTACTGGGTTTTGTCACCAGAGATCCCAAAAGATAATTTCAAAGTATGTTCGCCCTTCACCCCCAGCTAGGGTCAGATGTCTTCGTGAACCAAAATGGAGTCCTGTGCGTTAAACCCTAACCAAAAGAAATGCACAAAAGAAATGTGAGACGATGAAGGAAAATCTCGTGCGCATATGCCTTATAGCAAGAGCCGCTGAGAAAGACTGTTAGAGCCACACTTTTCACGAAGGAAGGCTACCAGAGCCTTCCACAAGGAATATGCCTATAGGACTTGGAAGATTGCTCACTGGTTTGCTTGCAGAGCCTGCCAGCCAGGGTTCAATTCCAAAGCCGCCTACGTAAGTCAGATTCACAAAAATGGCACAAGTATCTGGAGTTCACTTGCAGTGGCAAGAGGCTTTGGTGCCCACTCCCAGGCAAATACATAAATGAAAAAAATTTTAGACAAGCGCCTTAACCACTGAGCCATCTCTCCAACCCCTAAAAATTTTTTTAAAGCCAAGGACTATTTCTGTCCAATAACTGTCTGGTCTGGGACTGACGGCAAGCACCCTTGTGACTGATCCTGAACACCTAACTTCCTTAGTCTTCATTTTACATTTCAATTCTTCCCTTACACTCATGGTTTCTCTGGCTTGCAGGCTCAGCGTCTTATTTGCAAATAAATACCATGATTTTTTTTCTTTTTTGCTTATTGATTTATTTATTTCTGCAGTGTTGAGGCTCAAGTCCAAAGCCTTACACATGCTAGGCAAGCATTCTACCACTGACCTATGCCCCCGGCCTAAATACATGATTTCTGAAAACACCTCTCTTTGGTTGTTATTTAGGTCAGCACTTAACAATTGTGTCTTAAAATGAGCGCCTAAACCCTTTAGTTATATAAATAAGAGTAAACTTGTCATGATTCATTATACAATATTCTAGAGACCTACAACATTGAAATTTTCTTTTATCTCACTAACAGTGGTAAAGTAATACACATTCATTGTTGAAGTTTCAGTAAACACAGCTTAAGCATAAAAGAGCCACAAATCACCGTGTCTTCTCATTGAGCGGGATGCCCACTGCTGGTATTTCTGTAGCCTTCCAAGCTTTTAATGTAATGCATACATAAATATTTCAGTCACAAGAAATGTCATTACATTTGATGTGGTGTCTGGTAACTTCCCCCCACTTAATGTAATGTGCGCATCTTATTGTGGCCTGAAGTGTTCTCTCTGATGCTGCTAAATTGTGGTCCATTATGTGGGGTCCACTGTGATCTATTTACCTAATGCTTATTGCTGTCAGAAAGCTACATGTGGAAATGTTCTCTTATTTTCCTTATTCAAAAGAGAAAACCCTGTGATTTTTCTCCTGAGAAAGCTGGTCAGAGAAGAGATGATTTCAGTCAGAACGTGCTGTGAGACAGGCGTCAGCGGGCTGGCCTTCCAGGTCCTTTATTGGTCCTTGCCGCTTCCCCTCGCCATGCTTACTTGACAGACCTCTTGGTATCACCTGATGTTGTGCCAGGCTCTGACCCGCGTCTTTTACAGACGATCCACCTGTAACGTGGAGCAGACCTCATCTTCCTACCAAACGCTTGTGGGCACAGTGGTCCTGGGCACCTGAGGGGGTGGGGGCTGAAGCCAGGGGAGAGATCTCTCACCTCGCACTTCTTCATCCAGCAGATCCCTGGGTGGCCCGGCAGGACAGACACTCCAAAGGTTACAGGAAGGGTGGCTTTTGCAGCCGTCTTACGGGGTAAAACTGCTCCTTAGTGTCTCCTGTTTTTCAGACAGAGCCGCTAGTAAAAGCCAGGGGCTGATCCCGACTGGGAAGCCTCACCAGCTGTCCTTGGAAAAGCCATTTGTCCCCTTGGGCCCTCAGCTTTTCCCTCTATGAGGTGCGAGGTCTGGAATAGAGCAGCTCTGAGGGGCTTCCAGCTCCTGTGAACTATGACTACGTCCGTGTGGATTTTGAGGTGTTCACCCCTGCGCGCCCCCCGCCACTGTGCATTCTGGGGAAAGGGGAGTCAGGTGTTCACATCCTGTTACCACACTGTGTGTGACCCGCTGGCATTGTCTCTCTATGCCCCAGGACTTCAGAAGGCTCCTGAAGAAAGAAGAGAAGCCTCTCCTCATGATGTTTTATGCCCCCTGTGAGTGATGAACGGTCCCCTGGGGTCAAAGTCCTTTCAGTTGCTGTGGGTGGTGGGCAGCCAGGGTTTCCAGGGGCCACCGGGAACCAGGCCTGATCTCTGTCTCCATTGCTCTGTCCATATCTCTGTCTTCCTTTCAGCCTTCCCATTTGGCTCCCCTTTTCCTGTTTCCTCTTCTCTCTCCACTAAAATAAACAGCTTTGTGCCCACCTTACCTGGGGCACCATAGGTGTCCTGCCTCATTAGCTCAGCCTGCCCACAGAGGCCTCTCTTGGGAGCCCACAGACTATACCCGCCATCCAGTGCCTACACCCCAGGCACTCTGCTGCTGTGCCAGCTCTCTGGGGGCACCAGCTCCCGTGGCACTGGCTCCTGAGCCTGCTGGTGTCACTCAGGAGGGCCGGGGCACCAGGACTGAGGTGAATGGTCGGAAGACCATTGAGGTGGAAACCAGATGACCTAGGTTCTAATTCCAGCCATGCCACCGGCAAACTGGGTGAACTTGGCCATGCTCCATCTCTCTGGGGCAAAGTTTACACATTGCAGAGAATGGTTTGGGTCAGAGCAGTGGCTTTCACACTTTTTGATTGCATTTCACAGAATTCAAAGTATTTTATATTGCAATCCACTACTGTAATAATATGTAAATTACGCATATTGCACAAAACCATACTTGGCCCATTTGTCATCTGCTCTACCATATGAAGTACATATGAATTTTCCGTTTTCTTTTACTGGAAAACTGTTGGCTATGCCTAGTATTTCTTAAGCCTCTAATATAGATCAGCAGACTGTGGCCCAACGCTGGCGACTGTTTTTGTAAATAAAGTTTTATTGGCACACAGCCATGTCTGTACACTGACACAGGGTCTGTGGCTGCTTATGAACATCCTAGGACAGAGACACAGTTTCAAGCAGTCACTGTCAGGCCAGGCCTACAGCCTCATGGGTCCCAATTCACAGCATAGTTAGAGCTTTGTGAGGCTCTGAGCTGTGGCTGAGGAAGCCTGTCTGTCTGAAGGCTGGAGAAAGGCGGCTCTCCGTGTGGAGGCCTTTCCCTTGTCCACAGTGGTGAAGCTATGTACCCCTGGCGAGACTCCGCTGTGCAATTGGGCCTGTGGCTTATTCACTGTGACAGCAGCCTCCTCCCAGAACCTTCTTGGCTTCTGGGGTCTGCCTGCCTGAGGGGAGGAGGTCCTGGCACCTCACTTCCTGTAGATCTTGCACTTTCAACCTGACTCACTATCCTTGTTCATCAGTTTGTCTCAGCCGTTTTTCTCTCTCCTCTGAGGATCTTATTAACCACTTAGTTGTCAATTGCTTCAGAAATCACCCTGCTTCCTTGGCCCCTGGAGGAGCAGGCCTCTAGCTTACCTCAGAACCCTTCGAGGACTCTGCACACAGGTGCAGCGAAACCGTACCCTGGGAATCATGTCATCAAGCAGTTCAATGTCACGAGACAGGCGTGGTGCAGCCATGCAGGGTTCCTTGGTCATTTTAAAAGAGCCTGTGCTGCCCACTCCTCGTCCAGCTGCCTCTGCTAGTCATCTCGCAGAGATGATAGGAAGCTGGGGCGAGGGAAGCCTGGTAGGTGTCATGGGCCATATTAGTGGTGGGAGAGGAAGAAGAAAATGGAGCTGCTAAGCTCACTTCCTGAGGAGGGTCAGATTGGCTGGCCTCCAAGATCCCACCACCCACCCCAGATTCGTTTTGTTTTGTTGTGTTGTGTGTGTGTGTGTGTGTGTGTGTGTGTGCTTAATGAAACAAATTTGTACTTTTATTATATGAATCTGACCCAGCCTCCATGGCCTCATAATTCAGCTTATTCCTGGGATAACAGCAACTTGCCAACCTGGAAACAAGACTCTGATCTGGTTAAACTTGGGGGGACAAACCTAGACACAGCGGGGGCCTTTATTTGTGACAAGACATCTGGGTCCCCAAGTGCTGCTGCTTGCTTACTTAGTAAATGTTTGTTCACTGAATGAATGGGAACATAAAAAGGCTGTCTGCTCCGACTTTGGGGGCTTCGAGAGTGATAATTAGCCTTACGTCTTCCCTACCTGCGGGTTGAGTCCCCCGAAAGATCAGCCCAGGTAGGGAGCATAAGACTAGTTTTGGTAAAGTTGGGAACTGGCCTGGCTGGCAGCTTCCTGCTCCTCCTCTACCTAGAGAACTCTAGGTCACCTCTGCCTAGTACTCTGGCCTCTGCCCCTGGGGGCAGCTGGCTTGTCACCTGTTTGGAGGGTACTGATGGGCAGGACTGGAAGCAAGGTCACACCTATGGGGTCAGGTGCTCAGTTAAACTCCTGACGACGAGTTGGCAGCAGACACGTTTATAGCACACATTCGCCAAGTGAAGAGGCGGTCTAATGGGGGATGGAGCATGCCCAGTGCCCCTTGTTTCCCTCCTGGATGCAGTGTGACATCCTTCTCCCCTGGGGATAGGTGGGTTCTCAGCCTGGCATGGAGCTGGGACACCTCATTGGCGCTGGGCGTCCCATGTTTAGGGCCAGGCTCTGCACAGCTGCTGTGCCTCCTGCACTTCAAGCAGGCCACTCACTCAGCACCCCACAGCCAGCAGGGGTCAAGGTCAGATGCAGATGAGAGTCCCATCCCTGCCGCTTCCTCTGCTGTGCTGTGTCCTCTTCCTGCCATGGGCATGTCTTCCCGAGGGAGCATTGCCCTGTTCCCCTCCTCCTCTGGGAATTCCCCATGTTGGGAGCATGCCATCTTCTCCTTTTTTTGCCACTAGAAGTGTCTGTGCCATGGCGGCCAGCTCTTAAGAGAGGTGACATTCACAGCATAGTCCTGCACCAAAGCTCAAGCCTAAGGTTCATATGCTGCAGCGTGTGTGTGTGTGTGTGTGTCTGTCTGTCTGTCTGTCTGTCTGTCTGTCAGTCAGTCAGTCAGTCAGTCAGAAATGTTGGGGAAAAGAGGCTGTTGGGTATTTGTGGTATTCCAAGTCAAAATATCCTTCATCTTGCCAGTAGACTTGGCCCTGGGGAGGTTCAGTTGGCCACAAGAAGGCCCTCCCTCCTCTTACCTCCATGCCTCTGTTGGGCTCCAGAGAGCAAGAGGCCCCTCTGATTTGGATTACTTGCTCACGACCTGCCATGGTGTTGGACCAGCACAGATCAAAGCTTGTCAACCTGCCACTGCTCGGGCTGTGTCCCTGGTCTTCGATGTAAGAAGCAGCGTGCCATGTGGTTCCAGACAGCTCTGGCTTCCATGGCCTTCAGATGCACCTCTTGAAGCTTGGTGGCAGTAGCGTCTGTCAGAGATGGTGACAGCCACCAGAATTCTTAGTTCTGGGGCAGGTGGGGTCAGTGCAGAGCTGTGGTTTGGTCTGATAGGCTTTAAGTCAAAGGGAGGATTAAATCAAGGTCACTCTGAAGTAGTGCTGGACGTTTGGTGCCTGGCTAGCCTGTCCCTGAGGCCCCCAACACTTTGACCACTCCAGGAGAGGAATATGGCCACATGGACCTCAGAAACTCCAGGAGGTCGAGCCTCCCATGATCCCCGATTGCAGACCTGGTAGAGTGGGGTGTTCTGCCTCCTTCCCCACTTGCCAGAAGGAAAAACAGCTCAGAGAAGAGGAGATAAGCCGGCCAAGGTCATCAGCAGATAGAGTGAAGATTAGCCCCCAAGTCCTGCGTGCAGGCCCAGCTCTGTCCACCTGTGAGAGCCTGCCTCCCACCATTGCTTAATTATGCTTGCAAACAGAAAAGAAGAGGCATGAAAATCTCAAGAGTCACAAATTTTCCTTCCTAATGGCATTTGACTGCGGTTCATTTTCTACTGACCAGGCACAGGGGAGAGCTTTCAGCTGTGTGTGTACCAGGGTGTTGTCGTTTCCCCCCCCCCCCAGGTCTGTCAGCTCCACTGGATGGCTGGGCTTTGCCCTTCTCTGTGTCACGCTCTGTGTCCACTCCATGGAGGGACTGGGCACTGCCCTGCTTGGTCCATCTGTCAGTTGCTTGGGGGCCGGACCACTGCTTCCTACTCTTTTTGGATTCCTGGGCTTGGAGCAGCTCTGAGCCTCCCAGGGTGGACAGATGTCTGCGTCGAGCCTGGCCTGGGGGAGGACTGGGTGGGCACCTCTCAAAGCTTGCATCACTGTAACTCGGTTTGGTTTTTCTCCTGCCCACGACAGGGTGTAGCATGTGCAAGAGGATCATGCCGCACTTTCAGAAGGCTGCCACCCAGCTGCGAGGCCACGTTGTAAGTAAGACGACGGGCTGGGTGACTCAGGAGCAGGATGGGGTGAGGAGGGCAGGTCCTGAACCAACGAGGACACTAGCGCTTATGGCCCGTGTAGTTTCTGTCAAGGGTTAGAACTAACTGCTTAGAATTGCTGGGGCAGAAGCACTTGACACCTGTCCAAGACCAGTGATGCCACAGTGAAGAAACCAACAAGCCACACACGTGGTGTAGCCCAAGGCCAGGGCTCGAGAACAGAGCAGCTCAGCCATTTCCAGGATACCATTGAGCAGCGCTCGGGGTGTTCACATCGTGGAGAAAGCGCTCCTGGTCTTGCTCACTTAGAAAACAGAACTCTTCTGCTCACTAAACATGACTTTCCCCTCACTCCCCTGGCCTTGATAAACACCTCTCTGTTTTCTCTTTCTATGATTTTGATGTTAGCTCTCTCATTAGAGTAGAATCACTTACAATATTTGTCTTTTTTATAACTGACTTATTTTGCTTAACATAGTGGCCTCAAGGTTCATTCGTGTTGTAGTGTAGAGCACTTTCTTTCTCTCTCTTTCTCTCTCTTTTTTTCTTAAAGCTGAGTAACATTCTGCTGCGTGTGTCTTGCGTTTTTTAAAATGAATTCACTTGTCAATGAACGTCAGTTGCTTCCAGCTAGCTCTTTGCTATGGTGAACCATACTGCCTTGAACATGGGTGTGCAAATACCTCAGGACCCTGCTTTGAATTCTTGTGTATGTGTGTTTACTCATCTTTGCACTTCCCATAAGGAGCAGAAATATTTTGCTTTATGTTGGTGGCAACAGATAGACCCCCACACCATCCACAGAAGGTTCTCAGAGGAGCCATCCCGGTGGGAGTGGCCCAGTGCCTGCTAAGAGGGAAAGCTGAGGTCTTGAAACTGCGTCGTGATCTTTAGGGATCAAATTAAGTGGTGATTAACTCAAAGTCAACTTATAGAGTAAGTGGCAGTGCCTAGACATGGGGCCACCCCATTATCCATGTTCAGATTTGGCCAGCAAGAACCCATGCTTTCTCTCTTGACCTCATTCTGGAAAAATACCAAAGTCCTCCTTGTTTCTCAGTAATAAATTTTTAGCAGCTTGCCTGAAGATATTTGGCCTGGAGGCCCATATACATCACTCTGGGGAAATGTCACTGC
>PVHP010036890.1:0-17753 GCA_004024765.1 Zapus hudsonius
CCACGGAGGGACATTCCTGCCAGTTTCTTTTTATAGCAAGAGAAGAAAGAACACTCGCTCATCTAATTAGGTGGTCAAACAAAAGGAAATATCTCAAGGGCAGGTTGAAATGGTGCCTTTAAAGGCAGGGAGGCTATTTTCAAAGACATAATAAAAAGACAATCACAGGCCAGCAATCTGGAATTTCTTTCAAGGGTGTAATTTCCAGGCCCACAGACAGAAGCCTCCTTCTGTCCTGTTCCCCTTGTAAGGTGCCCTAGGAGACAGCGGGGAAGAAGGCACGGTCAGGAGCACTCACCGTGAGCAGGAAGGGGTAGGTGTTGGCCCCCAGTTTCTTGAGAAGGCTCTCCTGAAGTTGAGTGGGGGCACTCGCAGCCCCCACAGGAGGGTACACCTGGACCCGGGAGAAGTACAGGTCTCTGCGGAAGGTCAGGCCGATCACATCGATATCCTCCTGGCCATAGCGGAAGGCGCAGGTCAGAGTGACATACACTGGAAGAACATGCAGACAGGTTGACGTGCCTCATCTCCCTGGGCCATTGCTGCTGGGCTGAGCAGACAGCAAGGTGACCACGCCACACTGACAGCCCCAGCTTCAGTGCCCGGCAGGCAGGGGATCTGGGCTAGCCATACTAGACAGCCAGCCCACCCATTCCAAAAGTGTCAGCACCTTCCCACGCTAGAGATCATTGTCCTGTAGGATGTCACAGGATTGGGAGGCGCCTCCCCTGCCATCAACCATATTGGTGTGCCAGGATGGTGAACTTCTGTGGACAGACAACATGTGTGCGGTCCACCTGATCCCACCGCCTCTTCCATTCCTCCCCTCCCTCCTCTGGGTCTCCAGCTCCAGGGGTTGGCTGGTTGGGGAGGGGATCAAACTTGCTTGGGTTGGAGAGGGCAGGATGTCTGGAGGTGCTAAGAACCAAAGAGACTGTGCCTAAGCTCGCAAGGGACAGAGGGAAGGCCAAAGGGGCTTGGGCCAGTGGGAGTCAGTTTCCAGTTTCCGAGACTTTACACCTTGCTCTCAAATTTAGGAAGCATTCTCTAAATTGACACTTTCAAAAATCCCATCTGACTGAAGACTTAAATTGTGCCCCAGCATATGACCAAGACTTGGTTGCTAGCACATTAGAAGGAGCACCTCAAGTCCCTAGTAGCTGTTCGATTAGGATTTTGTCTATGTCAATGTCAAGGCCGACTGCCCCTCACAGCTGACTCAAAAGAATGCTGGACATCCCACACCCCTCCTTTGAGATTAGTACGGGAGGAAAGTGCCCACAGAGGGCCTGGATTTCTGCGTGCACCCAGTAGGTGCTCTTCCCTGACACTGATTCCCTGTGTGGTGGAAGGCAGGGGACAGTGGGGCTCAAGCCAGAGAACAAGAGTAGCCAGAGGGCAATAGAGGGATGCGATTTTTCTGTCCCATTTCTACCATGCTCCCCCGACCCCCATTGCTGCTGCCAGCCCACTCCTGACATATTCCAGTGGGCACATCCAGGGTCTAGAACAATTCCTTGTGGTTACCAGTAGCAACCACTCTAAAGGCATATTTAGAATGGAACTGAGTCAGCGACATTATGGAGAGCATCGTTTGAATCTGTTCTAATTCAGTTGATGCAAGTGTCGTTCGTAACAAATGACTTGCCACACACATTGCAACTGCGTGAAGTCTCAAGGGCATGGTGACACACTGTGGCTCAGAACCACTTCAAGAAGCATAAAAATAAATTCTGCCTCCCAGCAGGCATGGTTTCCCCACCCAAATGCCTCCCTCCCACAGCCAGCCGGGAAACCAGACCTTCTCTGCAAGGAGGATGAGGGGCTCGACTCACCTTTCTTTCCCTTTACGAGCTCAGGGTCCACCAATACAACACCATCTAAACCAGAGAGAGACCCAGAGTGAGGGCAAGACCACCAGCCATCTTTACGTAAAGCTCTATGCAGTAGGCTGTTTTTTGTGTTTGAGGGTGTGGATGAGCTGAGACAGGGTGTCATGTAGCCCAGGCTGGCCTTGAACTCACTATGTGCCTTGCCAGGGATGAGCATAAATGCTCAATCTTCCAGCCTCGACCTCCCAAGTGCTGGCATCCATTATGGCTTGCTGCTTGTTTCTTGAATGCTAAGTAGTAGTTCGTGGTACAATGGACCTCAGTTTGTTTAACCTACTGTTCATCGGCTCAGGGACATTTTGGTTCTATTACACAAAAAGCTGCTGTGAACAACCGTGTTCAAAATAGTTGTTTTCATTTCTCTGGGATAAATGCCCAGGGGTGCTGTTATTGGGTCATAAGGGAAGTGTATGTTTAGCTCTCAAAGAAACTGCCAAACTGCTTTGCCAAGTGGCTGCACTGGTGTGCATTTCCACCAGAATGGAGTGAGCCCTCCTCTGCATCCTCACCAGCCTGCCAGTGCCACGGCCCTTTCTTTAGGACATTTTCCACCTTCTCTCCACTCCCCTCCCCTCCCTTTCCCTTCCTTTCTTCAGTATTGGAAATTGAGCTCAGGGCCTTGCACGTGTTACAGAAATACTCTACCATTGAGCCACAACCAGCCTTTTAAAAAATTTAATTTTCGGAGCCGGGCATGGTGGCGCATGCCTTTAATCCCAGCACTCTGGAGGCAGAGGTAGGAGGATCACTGTGAGTTCAAGGCCACCCTGAGACTACATAGTGAATTCCAGGTCAGCCTGGACTAGAGCGAGACCCAACGTCAAAAAACAAAAAAAAAAAAAAAAATTTCTTTTGAGCTAAAGAGATGTCTCAGTGGTTAAAGGCACTTGTTTGCAAAGCCTGATAGCCCAGATTTGATTCCCCAGTTCCCACGTAAAGCCAGATAGATGCACAAAGTGGCACATGCATCTGGAGTTTGTTTGCAGTGGCTGGAGGCCCTGGCGCACCCACACGCACTCTCTTTCGGTTTGTTTCTCTGTGTGTCTCATTCTCAAATAAGTCAATAAAAATATTTAAATAAATTTAATGTGGAGGGTGCTGCCAGGCTGATCTTGAACTCAGGATCCTCCTGCCTCAGCCTCCTGAGTAGCTGAGATTGAGGCATGAGTCCCCATGCCCATTTATGTGGCTGTCTTCATAGGCGTATAATGTGCATTTGTGGCTTTAATTATATTCCCCTGTGGCTAATGATTCTGAACATTTTTCAAGTACATATTTGACACCTATGTGTTGGTGATGAAATCTCTCTCTCTCTCTCTCTCTCTCTCTCTCTCTCTCTCTCTCTCTCTCTCTCTCTCTCTCTTTTTCGAGGTAGGGTTTTCCTTGAGCCTAGGTAGTCTGTGTAGTCCCAGGCTGGCTTCAAACTCAATTTAATCCTACTTCTGCCTCCTTCTGCTGGGATTAAAGGCATGTGCCACCACACCTGGCCTCATTTTCTTTTTCTTTATATACTTTTAAATTGTATTTATTTGAGAGAGAGACAGACAGACAGACAGACAGAGACAGAGAGGGAGAATGGGCATGTCAGGACTTCTTGCCACTGTAAATGAACTCCAGATGCACAGGCTCCTCTGTGTCCCTGTCCCTACATGGGGTATTGGGGAGTCGAACCTGGGCTGTAGGCTTTGCAAGTAAGTGCCTTTAACTGCTGAACTATCTCTCCAGCCCCTTGTGTTCATTTTCTCATTGGATTTTCCTTTCGTTCACTGTTGAGTTCTGAGTATTCTTCATATATTTAAGGAATAGGACCTTTGTCTCCTCACACTTTTAAAAATTGTTCCAGTTCATAAGGCCCCACCTCTCCCTGAGGATTTAAGCACCATTGACAGTTGATAGAGGAGGGAGAGACGCTTTCTTCAGGTAAGACCCTATGCTCCTGGAAACAAGCCCAATGAACTCATTGGGTCACAAAATAGACAAAACTTGGAAGTAGAAGGGAGACTAGTTTGGAAAAGGAAAGAGGATTAGCAGGAGGGGGAGGGGCAAGAGAAGGTGATGGAGGTGAAAATGCATTATGGACATGTCATAATAAAACCCATTGTTATGTATAATTAATAGGTGTTAATAAATACATTCACAATTGTTTCCAGTCATCCAGTGGCGCCCCAGGGGCATTTTAATTTATATATATCTCTCTTTTTTAACGTACTCTTTTTTAAAAAATATTTTATTTATTCATCTTCAAGCAGAGAGAGAGAGAGAGAGAGAGAGAGAGAACACCAGGGCCACCACCTTTTGGGTCTGGCATATGTGGGTACTGGGGAATTGAACCCAGAACCTTAGGCACTGGAGGCAAGTGCTTTAACCACTGAGCCATCTCTCCAGCCCCTTAATGTACTCTTTTTAAAAAATATTATGTATTTATTTATTTGTGAGAGTGAGAGAGGGAAAGAGGCAGATAGAAAGAGAATGGGTGCACCAGGGCCTCTAGCCACTGTAGATGAACTCCAGACACATGCACTACTTTGTGCATCTGGCTTTACATGGGTACTGGGACTCACACTCAGGTCCTCTGCTCTGTAGGCAAATACTTTAACTGCTAAGCCATCTCTCCAACCCATAATTTATATCTCTTTAAGAAGATTATTAGTGAGATTGTGTTTAAATAAAAAATCTAGCAGGTTGTCTGATGACTCACAGGAAAACTAGCACTAAAGTTAACTTACCTACAGGCTCTACTTTGGTGATATGGTCTATGTAGTCTCTCTTCCCCAGGTAGATGGTCACCTGCGAGGAGAATGCAGGTACACTTGAGATGACCAAAGAACACAGATAGTCAAGGTCAGCAAGACTAAATCTGTTCATTCATAGTTGTCTCCTCCTCCCCACCTCCATCTCCATGCTGGGGATCAAACCCAGGGCCTCGCACATGCAAGACAAGCACTCCAGCACTGAGCTGAATCCCTTGCCCTTGGAGAAGAGGAGCCACCTCACTTGGAAGCTCCTCGAGGGCTTTCTTCTCTCCCAGCTGAGGGTAGAGATGCACTTCAAGCAAGGTGTGTTCCGTCCTCAATCTCTTAGATGGGTTCTTAGGAATTCTTCCACCCCCTTTGGAGGCCGGAATTCTTTCCATCCCTGCTCTTCCTTCCTTTTTTTTTTAATATTTTATTTATTTATTTGAGATAGAGAGAGAAAGAGGAAGAGAGAGAGAGAGAGAGGGAGAGAGAGAGAGAGAGAGAGAGAGAATGGGCACGCCAGACATATGTGCCCTCTTGTGCATCTGGCTTTATATGGGCACTGGGGAATTGAACTCCGGTCCTTCTGCATTTCAGGCAAACACCTTAACCACTAAGCCATTTCTTCAGCCCTCTTCCTTCCTTTTGCCAGCAAGTCTAGGTCTGATAGCAGCCATGTGACCTTGTTAGCTGATACTATAGTGGAAAGCTATTCCCATGTAAATAGGCCTCCTACCATTTACATAGTAAACTTTTTAAAATATTTTATTTATTTATTTATTTGCAACCAGGGGAGCAGAGCATGGGCATGCCAGGGCCTCCTGCAAATGAACTCCAGGCCCAGCACCACTTTGTGCATCTGACTTACATGGGTACTGGGAAATCGAACCCCCTACCATCAGACTTCACAAGAAGGCCCTTTAACTGCTGAACCATCTCTCCAGCCTCAGAGTAAACTTTTTTTTTTTTTTTTATCTCTAGTGGTAGGCTGAAAGGATTCCTCCCCTTATTCAAGGCATTTCTGGGATGAGAAAAGAGGCAGGAGCTCCAGAGCCCACAGGTGAGCCCTACACAGGGAAGCACGAGGAAAGACGACACAGAGCTGGGGAGGAGGGACACCATGGTCTCGGCCCTGGTCCTGCCCGCTCCATGATAGACTCAGGCAGCCAAGGTCTCTTTCCTCCTTCTGTGGGAGAGCAAGGGCTGCTTCCCTGCTCCTCACACTCAGTGGGAACTGTGAGTGCCTTGATGGTAAGGATCTATTCACCATGGCATTTGGTGCACAGAAAGATTGATCCAGAGCTTGCTCAGCACACCAACTAATGGGAGCACACACCACAGCTAGATTCCAAATACTCATGCTTACTTCCATGCATACTTCAAATTATTATTATTATTATTATTATTATTATTATGGTTTTTCAAGGTAGGGTCTCCCTCTAGCCCAGGCTGACCTGGAATTCACTATGTAGTCTCAGGATGGCCTTCAACTCACGAAGATCCTCCTACCTCTGCCTCCCGAGTGCTGGGATTCAAGGTGTGCGCCACCATGCCCAGCAATAATATATATATTTTAAAAATCATGTCTTGGGACTGGAGAGATGGCTAAGCAGTTAAGGCACTTGCCTCCAGTGCTAAGGCCCGGGGTTCAATTCCCCAGTACCCACATAGACCAGACCCACAAGGTGGTGGCCTCGTCTTCTCTCTCTCTCTCTCTCTCTCTCTCTCTCTCTCTCTCTCTCTCTCTCTCTCTCTCTGCTTGAAAATGAATAAATAAAATTTAAAAATCATGTCTTAGCTGGGCATGATGGTGCATACCTTTAATCCCAGCACTTGGAAGGCAGAAATAGGAAGATCGTCCTGAGTTGAAGGCCCCCCTGAGACTATATAGTGAATTCCAGCCTGAGTTAGAATGAGACCCTCCCTCAAAGAAAACAAAAAAACAAAACAAACAAACAAACAAAAAAAAACATGTCTTATACTTAGTCCGCTACAGCATATCATTTCCCCCAAATGAGTCCCTGCGCCTTTTCGTTCATTTGCATAACTGATGTTGAAAGTAACTTCAAGCCAACATCTCTACATGCCTGTTAAATAATAGTCCATAGGAAACTCTTGCAATTCCTCTGCAGGCCTCAGAGGCCTGGGCAGGGTGGGAGCTGGGCACGAGAAGAGGGCAGAGTGGGGTCCATGCTTTGACATGCCCGGTGACATCTTCCCAAAGCCTGGGCTGTTCTGGCTTCACCTTCCTGATCAGAGCTTCACCCTGGAGGCTGAAGCAGCCAACTCACCCTGTGGCCTTCTAGCTTTCGGGCAAGGTGGGCTTGAAGGGGAGAGGAGGGAAGTGGAGGCAGCTGTGTGTATCCTGCTTGCCTGTGTGGCTGACACATCCCGCTACATAGGGTCACAGTTCCTGGTCCTGTTGGCTCTTAGGTTCTGATACCTGCTGGATCACTCATCCTGTGGCCCAGGGAGGACCCAGTGAGCTGGAGTCAGCTAGCTCTAGTATGGTCCACTGGGTGCTTCCTTGGAATCTCTTCCACCCCTGCCCATGCCTTAAAACAAAACAAAACAATCCTCTCCCACAGCTGGTGTGGTGGCGCACACCTTTAATCCCAACACTCAGAAGGCTGAGGTAGGAGGATCATTGTGAGTTCAAGGCCACCCTGAGACTACATAGTGAATTCGAGGTCAGTCTGGGCTAGAGTGAGACCCTACCTCAAAAAAACTTTAAAAAAATACCTGTATAAACTCTCCTCAAAATCACCCTCTCCTCAAAATCACTATTCTTGTGGGAACCCCAGCTAACCTAGAGCTGCCTCCTCGCCCAGGCATGTGGCTGTTTACTCTGTCCCTAGGGAATGACTTCCAGTCCCTTGCATATGGCTAACAGGGTCACTCACCTCTGGGCTCCTGGCCATGTGTGCTGTGCCATAGCCTATGCATCACAGATGCGTGCCTCTCTCCTGTTGCTTGAACAGCACAGAAGGCCCTTTGGTCTTGCTTCTACCTGTGGAAGGCTTCCCCCACTTCAGAAAAAAACACCGACACACCCCCAGCCATCCTCTGGCTTGTCTTTGCCTTGTGTGTGTGTGTCTGTGGTGTATGCATGTGAATGTGCCCTGGTGGCACCCATATGCTCGCCTGCGGTTGGGAGGGGTTGTTTACAGTGCAGAGCAGAACTTTGGGTTTCCCTCTCCGTTGATCTTCTGCCAGTTCTTGTTTGAGCTGGAGTTTTTGTTTGAGCTGGAGGTTTTACGAGGTAGGGTCTCACTCTAGCCCAGGCTGACCTGGAACTCACTATGTAGTCTCAGGCTGGCCTTGAACTCAAGGCATTGGCATTGATCCTCCTACCTCTGCCTCCTGAGTGCTGGGACTTTAAAGGCACGCACACTATGCCCGGCTGAGCTGGAGTCTTTCATAAACCCGAGCGATTCCTTTGTCTCTGCTCCCCTTTTGTGGAACTGGGGTTACAGGCACGCCAGCTGTTTATGTGGGTTCTGGAGATGGCCCCTCCAGCCCCGCCCCCAGAGCTCATGCAGAAAGTGCACTTAACCACTGAGCCATCACTCCAGCCCTTTTACCTGTTTTTGTTTTTTTTTTTTCAATTATAACTTTTATAGCAACAATGAAAATAATCTTATATAAATTCATACTGTCATTATCTTTCCCAGCCCTTTTAATTAATTAGTTTATGTGCGTGCGTGTGTGTGCACATCGGTGCGTGCTGCCAGGGTCTCTTGCCACTGCAAATGAATGCCTGTTCAACTTCAGGTGGGTGGCTGAGGAATTGAACCTGGGCTGGCAGGCTTTGTAAGTAAGCACCTTTACCCACTGAACCTTCTCTCCAGCCTCTTTGTGTTGTCTTGAGACAGGGTCTCACTCTGTAGCCAGGCTGACCTGGAACTTGCAGCAATCCTCCTGCCTCAGCCTTCCAAGTGCTGTCTTACGGAGATGCATCACAACACCTAGCACAGTCAGCCTTTGGTGCTTGAGGAACACCCCAGCACATGCCCCCCTTCCAGGCTGTTAGCAGAAACCGTCATGTCTTCTAGACCCTTCCAGTGTTGTAAAGGAGACAACTGCTTCTCTCGTTCTCCACAGGGTCAGGATATGGGGGGTCCCAGCCAGCTTCCCCTTGCCGGTGGCTGGCACACTCTCCTGCTGCTGTTGTACACCTGATGTTGGCCAGGGCACAGGTAGGTGGAGGGCAGGGAAGAGAAAGAGGGAAACTTCCTTTCAAAGGAGACTCTGCCTGAGTGGAGCCCGAAGGACAGACTGCACAGCCAGGTGGCTGGACTGGGAGGAAAAAGAGAGAGAGATGGCTGGATGCAAGGGTGAGCGCAGAGCGAATGCTGCTGGAATGGCGACTGTCGTCCTCTTGGGGAGTGGGTGGCCACTGAATCAGGTTGCAGGCTGATGCCGAAGGCCTTTAGGAGCCAGAACGATGCTACAGTATTTTCAGCTGAGTGCAATAAAGACACTCCGTCAGAGACTATTTAAAGCGTCCTCCAGGGACACTGATAACACAGCTTCCTCCTCGCAGTCACTCTGGAGTAGGGATTAACCTTGCTTACACAGAATGCCAGGCTCCTGGGAACAGCAGAGTGGACGAGGGAAAGCCAGCCAGGCAGCCTCTTTGTGGCTGTGGGGGGGGGGATGAAGAGTGATGGGAGGGGGCCAAGGGGGGAGGGCTATGAGGGGGAGCTGATGGGAGTGGGGCCCACAGGAGTTGTTGGGACTTGTTTTCACGCTCTGGAAGAGATGGCTGAGAGCAGCTTTGAACTCAGATGAGAAGGGGAAAGCCTGGCATGGTGGCACACGCTTTTAATCCCAGCACTGGGGAGGCAGAGGCAGGAGGATGACCATGAGTTCCAGGGGACAAGCAGTTTTGAGCTCAGATGACAAGGGGGAAAGGAGCAGGTGGAGAACTGGGGTGGCTATATTGTGAGACTAGTAGCCTCGTGGGGCCCCCACAGGTCACCAGGCTTGCTCAGGGTCCATCATCCTCAGGTGGTGGAAGCTAACCCTCTGCCTCCTTTTCCTTGATTGGCCTCAAACTCAAGATCCTTTGGAGTTGTTGGCCTTTGATTTGCTTAAGGTGGGCAGGTGACCCAGTTCCAATACATGAAGAGGGAAGTAGGCCAGGAGACTTCTGGGAAAGCTTTCCTGATGCTCAAAAGAGAAGCTAGGAAGCCACATCCATAGATGTTAAGTGAGGAGCAGGGGGCAGCCATCTTGCCAAAAGGCGGGGAGGAAGCTGTCACAGAGACAGAATCATGGAGAAATGGCTTCAGAGCCTGGCACCTCATGCCTGGAGCATGCAGAGGGCGCCACAGAAATGATTCCATTATGTGAGCCATGAATTGATTGATTCCTTGGGAATATCAACACGGCAAGACCTGGCACATATCTGTAGCCTCAGCTTCTCAGAAAGTCGAAGCTCGAGGATAGCCTGGGCAACTTAGTCAGACAGTATCCCAAAATACAAAGATTAGGGATGGAGATACAGCTGGGTGGTAGGGTACTTGCCTAGTATGTGTGGGCTCTAGGTTGAATCTCTAGTACCGCCAAATGGGACAGAGAAGAAAAAGAACTGTATTTCTTGGTCCAAAGATCAAAGGAGCTCTACGGACAGATCAGGTGCACTCAGGCCATGTTGCCATAGACATCGGGTGTGTGTTAAGGTTGGTCTGGGAGGAAAAGGACAAACGCCCAGAAACCAGCACAATAGCTTCTCTCCTCTGATGGAAGCTGGGTTGAAGGAGCTTGCACGGGCACCGTGGGGGTGAGAATGGAGGATAAAAGGTTGAAGGGCACCCCGACTATCATCCCCAAAGAGCCCAAGACCTTGAAGAAGGTGCTTGGATTCTAATATGAACAGCCAGCCTCTGCTAGCAGAAGGGAACACGTGCAGAACGTCGTTCTCTTGTGAGCTGTCATGGGGGCCCAGTACGGGCTTCAGAAGTCAGGCAGTAAAGTGGGCTGGACCTACATTGTCAAGAGGCACCATTAGACACTGGGTACCAGTGGCTGCTGGACATCAGCTGCGGTGGTGTGATTCAGGTGTCCCCCAGAAACTTCTATGTTCTGAATGCTAGGCTTCCAGCTGGTAGCAATTTGGGAATTGGAGCCTCGTGGAGGTGGTGAGTTGTTAGGGCTGGGATTATGGGTGTTACAGTCAGCTTCCCCTTGCCAGTGTTTGGCACACTCTTCCTGCTGCTGTTGTGCACCTGATGTTGGCCAGGAGGTGATGTCTACCCCTCTGCTCATGCCATCATTTTCCCTGCCATCATGGAACTTTCCCTGGAGTCCGTAAGCCACAATAAAACCTTTCCTCCTACAAGGTGCTTTTGGTTGGTTGGTTGTTTTGTTTTGTTTTTTGAAGTAGGGTCTCGCTTTAGCCTAGGCTGACCTGGAATTCACCATGTAGTCTCAGGGTGGCCTTGAACTCATGGTGATCCTCCTACCTCTGCCTCCCGAGTGCTGGGATTCAAGGCACGCACCACCACGCCCAGCCCGGTTCTCATTTCTTTATGTCTCTTTGATCACCCATTCCTGGACGAAATACATAGACACATAGAGCTGCCCTGGCCCTTACAGGGGTTTAACATTAATCATGGCTGCACTTGAAAAACCCCATTTATTATTATTATTACAATAATTCCCATGAAGCCACTCACTTCTCAGCTACTTACCGATTTGTCTCGGGAGACCTTCTTGAAGATGACATGGGACTTAGTGCTCTTCACATTGACCGCCATGTGGTCTGTCCTCAGGTGCTGGAGGGCTGGGAGAGGATAAAGATCCAAACATAAGGCGAGGAACATTCTGGACAGAAAGTCTACTCATGGGATGCTTTATATTCTCTGCACATTTCCTTTCTCCTATTCCAACATCCATGTTTGATCAAACAAGCTCTTAGGCTGTGGAGATGGCTCAGCAGTTAAAGGTGCTTGTTTGCAAAGCCTTCTGGCTCAGGTTCAATTCCCCTGTACGCATGTAGGGCCAGGTGCATGGAATGGTACATGTATCTGGACATTGTTTGCAGTGTCAAGAGGCCTGGCATGCCCTCTCTCCTCCTCCCCCACCCTCTGCTAGCAAATATATATATGTGTGTGTGTGTGTGTGCATTTTAAAACTAGCTCTTTGCTTAGCTTGCACTTCACTGCTGTGCATTTAAAGCGTGTCCTCTTTTCTCAGTAAGTTTCAAACATCTCAGTAAACCTCACCAGCTGGATTCCTGTCCGTGTCACACACTTGTAAGGTTGAATCTAAAATTCTATCACGCTGAGTGCAATAACACAATCTTTTATTTTCTTTCTTTTTCCTTTTTTTTTGGTTTTTTGAGGTAGGGTCTCGCTCTAGCCCAGGCTGACCTGGAGTTCACTATGTAGTCTCAGGGTGGCCTTGAACTCACGGCAATCCTCCTACCTCTGCCTCCCGAGTGCTGAGATTAAAGGCATGCGCCACCACACCCGGCTTATTTTCTTTTTTTAAATTTTATTTATTTGCAGAGAGAGAGAGAGAGAGAAAGAGAGAGAGAGAGAAAAAAAGAGAGAGAGAGAGAGGGAGAGAGAATGGGTGCACCAGGGCCTCTAGCCACTGCAAATGACCTCTAGATGCATGTTGTGCATCTAGTTTTACATGGGTACTGGAGACTCGAAACTGGATTGTTAGGCTTTACAGGAAAGCACCCTAACCACTGAGCAATCTCTCCAGTCCCAGTAACACACATCTTTAATCCCGGTGTTTTGGGGGTACAGCCAGAAGTGCCAACAGTTTGAGGCCAGCCAGGGCTATGTAGTGAGAGCCTATCTCAAAATAACAACACAAAAAGTTAGATCATGACAAGATGCTCCTCTCTCTCTTTGAGACAGGGTATCACCGAGGCCAACCTCAAACTGTTGATCCTTCTGCCCCAGCCCCGAGTGGTCTGAGCGCTGGGATGGTGAGGTGTGCACTCCATGTGGTCTCCATGTCTTAGGGTAAGTACAAAGAAACCCTTCCTGAGTCGTTGTAAAGCATAACTGCTTCCCAAAAGCAGTTGCCAAAGCCTTTATGAGACTCTCCACAGTTCCTGCCAAGCTGTGCTTTCTTGTTCCCACTGTCTCTGTCCCCTCTCCCCAGTCTGGCAGAAAATTCCAAAGCCATTTCACAGTCAGGATGAAATGCCTTGCAAGTTTCCTTTCCAAGCAAAGTCCTGTGGAAGCCACAGAGAAGGCAAACCTGAGGAGTCTGCATACAGGAACATGTGTCCATCCCTGCTTTGTGACAAGGCTTGGGTTTGGTGGTCACATACCTTGTGGTTGCCCACCAAGCAGATGGGATGGCTGGGGAGGTCAGGAGAAGATTCCTGTGTTCTCTGATGGTAACAGCTAGCCCCTGCTCTGAGCCAGCTGATGGGATCCTACCAGATGACTCCCCAAGGGCAAGGGTGAGGCCCCAGACTGACCCGTGGGGAATTTGTAGGGGATCTGGACAAGATCTCAGTCTTTAGTGTGTAGAAGCCAAATCCGACTTAAGGAGCAGAGTAGAATTGGATTAGTGAGATGGCACAGACAGCTTCAGCAGTTCTCAGCATTAAGTGGGAGCCCCAGTCTCCTCCCCCGGGGCCCCAGTTCACGAGCTGTCCAGCTGGTCTGGGGAAGGAAGGTGCAGTAGGAGGAGCAGAGGCTAACTTAAAGCTATTTTTTTTTAAATCCTAAACCTCTTTGGGTTCTGGAAATAGACTGCTTATCCTTTCTCTCCTGGGCATCAGGTTGGAGTGGTTCAAGTACAACAGACCTGATTAAGCTCAGCAGGCATTATGTAAACAAAAAGGTCAAGGAGAAATGTCAACCTCAAGGCCAAGATTGATATGTCCCTCTGTCCCAGCCCTCATCCTTCTGGTGACATCGGGAGTCATATTTGGCTCCTTGTCTGCCTCTGTCTTCCAAGGCCCAGTGATTTCTCTAGAATCTGCACACCACCTGAGCTTCCCTGGACAGTAATGACTCTACCTTCTGAGGGCTTCCAGTTCTACCTTCTAGACCTTTCCACACCTACCAGAGACCTTCCCAGCTCTTTTGTACTTATCCTATCCCCAGCATTGTAGACAGACTCAGCCAGGCTTGGGGGCACAGGCCTGTGATCCCAGGTACCCGGGAGGCTGAGGCAGAAGGATTACAAAGCCACCCTGGACTAAAGTGAGTTCAAGGGCAGTCTGGGAAACTTCTTGAGACCTTGTCTCAACAAAAAAAAAGTAAAGAAATAAAAAGTGCTTGGGGATAGCTCAGTGGTAGAGTCCTGGCTTGCCTAGCATGCTTGAAGGCCTGGGTTCGGTCCCTAGTTCCACAAAATCAAAAATATCTGAGGACGTCTATATGCTTAGAGGAAACCAAGTCATTGCATTGCTGTAGTGTAACAGCTAAGGGCTACTAGTGTGATCTTTTCACTTTTTAAATTTTTTATTGATAGCTTCCATAATCATAGATCATAAGCCATTATGATTCCCTCCCCATCCTACCCCATATCTCTTCCCTCTCTCAGTTAGTCTCTGGTTTGTTTCGGTGTCATCATCTTTTCCTCCCATTATGCGTGGATATTATCAGGCACTGTGAAGTCATGAATATCAAAGTCATTTTGTGTCTGGAAGTTTGCGTTATAAGCAGTCCTCCCCTTCCTTTGGCTCTACAGTCTTTCCACCACCTGTTCCTCAATGGACCCGGAGCCTTGGAAGTGTGATAGAGATGTCCCAGTGCTTAACACTCCAATGTCATTTCTTCTCAGCACTAAGGTGTCCTTTGAGTCATCCCAGTGGTCACCGCCATCTGAAAAAGAGACGCTTCTCTAGACAAGAGTGAGAGTAGCATTATCATGTGGGTATGCTCATTAAAAAATAAAAAAGTGCTTGTATGGGAGTTTATCCAGACAATGGCAGGCATTACTCCCCTGGGGCTCATGACCTCCCCCACCATAGGCTTTTGACTAGGTCTTCAGTACCAGGCATGCTTTCCCTCCTGTGGAGTGGGCCTCCAGTCCAATTACATAGCAGCTGGTTTCCCCCATAACAGATGTGCCACTATTGCCCCAGTTGGTACATTTGTCCTGGCTGGTCAGTCTTAAGGCTCACAAGGTGCTGTTCACCACCTTTGATGACTTCTCTCTCCATAGGGCTGCAGGCAGCCATAGCTATTACCAGCTTTCTGTCAGATGGTTAACCCGGAGGAGGTTTCCAGCTCAGCTCCAGCTTGATTTCTCAGTGACCTGCAGCCCAAGCCTCTGTGGGGTCTTCAGCAATAGGGTCTTATCATCTCATTCTGGTGGCAACCAAGAGCCTTGGCAATGGGCTGAAATGTTTTTGGGGGCCTCAGAACCTTCCTGGCCAACAACTCACTGAAAGGTTCCCATCCCTGGCACTGAAGTTTTTCTAGTATCAATCTATGGTTACTGGCTGTGCCATTATATGAGGGAGAACACATGACATTTGGTTTTCTGGGCCTGAGTTACTTCACTTAGTATGATCCTTTCCAGATCCATCCATTTCCCTACAAATTTCATAATTTTAATTTTCTTTACTGCTGAATTAGTACTCCATTGTATAAATGAGCCATATCTTCATTATCCATTCATCAGTTGAAGGACATCTAGGCTGGTTACATTTTCTAGTTATTGTGAATAGAGTCGCAATAAACATGGAAGAGCAAATATCTCTAGGGTAGTGACTAGAGTCATTAGGATATATGCCAAGGACCAGTATAGCTGGGTCATGTGGTCAGTCTATTTTCATCTCAGGAACCTCCACACTGCTTTCCACAGTGGCTGTGCCAGTTTACATTCCCACCAGCAGTGAGAAAGGGTTCCTATTTTTCCACATCCTCACCATCATTTATTGTCATTTGTCTTCTTGATGGTAGCCATTCTGACAGGAATGAGATGGAATCTCAGAGTAGTTTTAATTTGCATTTCCCTGATGGCTAAGGAGGCAGAACATATTTTAAAAAATTATTTATTTTCAAGCAGAGAGAGAGAGAGAGAGAAAAACAGAGAGAGAGAAACAGAGAGAGAGAGAGAGAGAACCAGGGCCACCACTTTGTGGGTCTGGCCTATGTGGGTACTGGGGAATTGAACTGGGGGCCTTAGGCACTGGAGGCAAGTGCCTTAACCCCTGAGCCATCTCTCCAGCTCCAGAACATATTTTTTTGATGTTTATAGGCCATCTGTATTTCTTCTTTTGAAAACTTTCTATTCAGTTCTGTAGTCCATTTTTTGGCAGGTTTCTTTGATTTTTAATTAGTTTTTTGAGTTCTTTGTAAATCCTGGTTAGTAATCCTCTGTCTGATGTGTAGCTGGCAGAGATTTTCTCCCATTGGGTAGGTTGCCTCTTTGCTCTGTTCACAGTGTCTTTTGCTGCACAAAAGCCTTTTAATTTTGTGACATCCTAATTGTTGATTAGTGGTTTTATTTCCTGAGCAACTGGGGTTATGTTCAGATAGTCTTTGCCTATGCCAATATGTTGAAGTGTTTCCTCTACTTTTTCTCTAGCAGTTTCAGAGTTTCAGGTCTGATATTGAGGTCTTTGATCCATTTGGACTTGATTCTTGTGCATGGGGAGACATAAGGATCTATTTTGATCCTTCTCCATATAGATGTCCAATTTTACCAGCACCACTTGTTAAAGAGGCTGTATTTTCTCCTGTGAATATTTTTGTCCTTTTTGTAAAAAATCAGATGACAGTAACTGTCTGGATTTGCATCAGGGTCCTCTATTCTGTTGCACTGATCTACGTGTCTGTTTTTGTGCCAGCACCATGCTTTTTTATTTTATTATTACTATGGCTCTGCAATATATCTTAAAATCAGGTATGGTGATACCACCTGCCTTATTTTTGTTGCCTAGAATTGTTTAGGCTAGTAGCAGTTTTATTAGTGTAATTTTTTTTTCTTTCATTTCTCTTTTAGTGTAATTTTTTTTGTTGTTGTTTTTCAAGGTAGGGTCTCACTCTAGCCTAGGCTGACCTGGAATTCACTATGTAGTCTCAGGGTGGCCTTGAATTCAAGCAATCCTCCTACCTCTGCCTCCCAAGTGCTGGGATTAAAGGCGTGCACCACCAAGCCCAGCTTAGTGTAATTTTTTTTAATAAGATTTCTTTTTTTAAAAAATATTTTATTTATTTATTTGAGAGAGAGAGACAGAGACAGAGAATATGGGCGCACCAGGGCCTCCAAGCCACTGCAAATGAATTCCAGACACATGCGCCCTCTTGTGCATCTGGCTGTATATGGGCACTGGGGAATCGAACTCTGGTCCTTCTGCATTGCAGGCAAATGACTCAGCCGCTAAGCCATCTCTTCAGCCCCTTAGTGTAATTTTTAAAGTGAGTTTAAAGAAGGTCCAGGCTGACCTGGAATTCACTATGTAGTCTCAGGGTGGCCTTGAACTCACTGTGATCCTACTACCTCTGCCTCCTGAGTGCTGGGATTAAAGGTGTGTACCACCACGCCCACCCCCCCTTTGGGATACATGACCACATGGTGCACACACAGACTATGCACATGTATGCTCCATGCCTATACATAATTTGTAATGATGTGAATTAAGGAGCTAGGAGGGATTAGTACATTTTAATTTTTTTGTCTGTAATTTTGACATTTTTCCCATTTTTCACTGTAAGTATATCACAGACATTAAATTTTGAAGGTGAGGCAGGAGGATAACAAGTTGGAGACCAGCCTAGGCTCTATATAGTGAGACCCTGACTCAAAACACAAAGAAAAGGGTAGCATTAAAATATAAGGTTGTTGTGGGCTGGAAAGATAGCTCAGGTGTTAAGATGTTTGTCTGCAAAGCCTAACAACCTTGGTTTGACTCCCCAGTACCCACATAAAGCCAGATGCACAAAGTGGCACATGCATCTGGAGTTCCTTTGCAGTGGCTAGAGGTCAATTCTTTCTGTCTCTTTATGCTTGAAAATAAACAAAAATATTTTTAAATATATAAGGTTGTTACATTCAAGAGACTATCTAATTTCTGACTTAAAATATGTAAGTAATGCCAGGTATGACAGTGCATGCTTGTAATCCCAGCACTTGGGAGGCTGAAGGAGGAGGATCATGAGTTCAAGGTCAGCCTGAGCTACAAAGT
>PVHP010036891.1:0-17675 GCA_004024765.1 Zapus hudsonius
TCTCTCTCTCTCTCTCTCTCTCTCTCTCTCTCTCTCTCTCTCTCTCTCTCTCTCTCTTCACCATTACAAGTAAATAAATATAAATATTTTTCAATAAATAAAATTTGATAAAATTACGATTCTTTCTAAACCCTGTTTTACTCCAGCATAGTTTAAGTATGAAATTTTATGTGTGGCAGTCTACATTTTGGTCATAAGATTGAAAACCTGCATTTATTGCCTACATTTCTCAGGCTTCATTGCAATGATAGAAAAAGAATAAGACAGATCTACTGCCATTGGTTCTGGAATGGGAAGGAGATTTGAAAAAGATTGCGAGATTATGTAGATTTCAGGCCATGGCAGTGATAAAGTAGGGTTGGAAAATCTCCTTGTGAAAAATGAGCAAAGACCTCAAGAGTCTCGGAACAGTCAGGGTAAGGTCAGGAATATAAACAGACAATAAATGTTTGTTTTTTTTACTTCCAGATCCATGCACAAAATACCTGAAAGTCAAACTTTATAATATAAACTAAGAAAAAAACTGACCTAGCATTAAAAAAAAAAAAAGTCAGGCATAGCATTCGTCTGAAACAGGACAGACATTAGTGGGGAGATATCATTGGGTGAAGGGTTTTTACACTGCAGGGGTTTCTATGCCACAGAACAACACTGATCTTGTGTTAACACTCTTGTGTCCACTGGATCCAAGCGCCAAGAGCTAATCCATGCAGGCTTGGTTTTCACTCAATTCTTCACTATGAATGATCAACCACATAGTTCACAAAAACCTACAATACAAAGACTAAGATTCAAGTGACCAAGAGTTTCAAACTTGAGCCCAGGGTTTTATAAAAAAAAGGAAAACAGAGAATGAAGGAAAAATAATTTCTTTAAAAGTCAAGAATATAGAATTAGATAAAGGGAGTGTGGTAGTTTGAATCTGATATCCCCCCCCCAAACTGATGTTTAAATTGCTTGGTCCCCAACTGGTGGCAACTTGGAAGGTGGAGCCTTACAGAGGGAAGTGTGTCACTGGGGGTTGCCTTGAAGTTTAGGGGCTCCTAGCTTGTCAGTGCTAGTGAGTTTGTTCTCTTGCTGCTGTTTTCCACCTGGTATGGCAGAGATGATTTCTAGCCTCTGCTCATGTCCTGCTATCATGAAGCTCTCCTTCAATACTGTAAGTCAAAATTAAGTCTTTCCTTCTATCAGCTGCCTTGGGTCAGGCGCTTTGTCCCAGCGATGAGAAGGTGACTACAACAGGGAGGGGGTAGCTTTTCATTACCAATGCCCCGTGTGTGGTGGGATTGCTTGACACAGACATTAATATATACTAATAGCACCGGTGATTTTTATTGTCAACAATGCTAGGATCTCAGGGGAAGCAGCCTGATTTTAGAGGCCACACTCTTAAACATAACATTAATTAGATGCTTCCACTGAGATAGGTCTGGTAAAAGGAAACCAAGAGAAATAATTTTTAACATGTAACATCCTACCCATCAAAGGCATTATCAGCATGTTAATACCAGGACCATAGTTTCAGCAACTTGCAATAAAGTAGATCTAAGTTTCATGTGCATATAGCTCATCATGGTGTCAAGGCTCATAAATTAAAAATCTTTGGTCCCCATGAGCAGTACTGGCTATGAGGACTCTGACCTCAGGAATGGACTAATCCATTGGTAATGGTATTGGAGGAGGTGGAGACTTTAGGAGACAGTTGGGAGAAGGAAGCCATTGGAAGCATGCTCTTGAAAGGCATGCTTAGTCCATGGATCTTTACTCTGACTATACAGAAAGCAACTTCGCTCTACCACACGAACTCCTCATCACCATATGACTGATGGTCAGTCTTCTCAGCCTAAAGAAATGGATCCAAGACTCCACTGACTTGACCCTCTGAAACTGTGAGCTAAAACAAGTCTTTCCTTCTTGAAGTTGATTTTTCTCAGTTATGTTGTTACAAAAATGAAAAGCTGACTAACATAAGCTGGTGAGCATTCCCCACCCAAGACATACTGAATCAAAAATTGTAGGATCTGGGTGAGCCAAACAACCTGTTCTAATGATTTCTTAATAGTTTCTGTTGCTGTAATGTTCACACCACTATTATGAACACAGGAAAAATAAATAAATTGGAAAGAACAGACGGTCAGTTTTCAGGAAGGAAAATTCTCAAGAATAAGGCATGTGTGTTTGAGGGTTTTAATGAACAATAATTGTTGTTGCAGGCAGCTTTCTCATTGTTGCAACAAAGTACCCAACAAAAAGCAGCTGATGAGAGGAGTGGGTTTATTTTGAGTTCCCAACTCAAGAGGAAACTCCATGATGGCAGAGTAAATGATGGCATGAGCAGAGGGTGGGCATCACCTCTGTCACATCAGTGCAAACAGTGGTAGGAAGGTGTGCCAAACACTGGCAAGGGGAAGCGGCTATTACCCCTATAAGCCTGCCCCCAACAATACATCAAGAAGGTTCCAAACTGTCATCAGCTGGCAATCAAGCATTCAGAGCACATAAGTTTATGGGGAACACCTGAATCAAATCACAAATGTTTTCATGATAAACATAGAATTTATATATGTGCAACATTGTGTGTGAGTGTGTCTGTGTGTGTGTGTGTGTTTGTATACTTGTTTCACAACAGGAAAAGTTTCTGGAGTGAGCAGTGTTCACTTAAACATATTTACTTTCTCAGAAAAGATAGATGAGAAGTTATAGATAGATATGCTCTCTAGACACAAAGACAGAAACCAGAGACGGAACTGAGCATATGTACAGACTATACAAACAGACTAAAGGTTGGATTAAAATTCTAACCAGGAACATTGAACGACAGAGCCATTTCCCACAAGGTCTCGCCTGCTTGGTGGTGTTTACAGCGCTAATCGTCAGGAGTGTGGCGTCTACACAGAGCACACCAGCAAGCCAAGTGTTAATAACCAAAGCAGATAGCTATCTTTTTTTCTTCATAAATCTTATTCTAATTCTAGATAAAAGAGCCCAAATTATTTTCGAAATGGTCATTGTGCTGTTACTCCTGCTTGATTCTGGAAATCAAAGTGTAATTGATTTATCTAATCAGAGCCCTTTGTATCTAGTGATTCCGTTTAGCTCAGCCCTTTCTGGATAGCATCGCGAAGCCATAAAACCTTTAGGTTAGGAGAGCTCTCAGAACTTGAGTGAGATGAAAGCTATTTGTGTAAGAAAATCTTCAAGAGAATATGGAGAAGGGCAGAAGTGAAAGAATCAAAGCGAAGGAAAGAGGAGAAAATGGAAAGAACAGAAGGCAAGGGTGACTTACTGTGATTCAAGTTCAAATTAAAGGATACGGCGGATATAAAATGACAAGAACATAGACAAAAGACAGGAAGTCCATGTGTCACTCGAGTATGGAATCATAAAATGAAATGGACCCAGAGGAAATGGAGACTTCGCAACCATCATTACCTCTGATTTATGTAATCCAGTGTAACCGCCTGTTAGAAAAGCTTTCGGTGTGCATCTAGCTTCAGCTTTCTCTTTTTAGATCATTTATTTGCAATAGCAGGTACAAGTTAAAATTCCTTTACAAGGATGAGCTGGAAATGTAACTATGGCCCCTGCATTCAAATCCTGAAAAAAATAATAGAAAGGACTGAGATTTTATGAATAATAGAGTTATTTCAAAGTCTGTAAAGTCAATCCACGTTAAATCTCTAAAGTTTTTTTTGACATTACTCCCTTTTTAGGTCATGAAAAAAATACAATATAACACTAAAATATCCATGGAAGTACACTACATAGCATATCATCTATTGTCCTAATAAAATTAGCAATTCATGGACTGAATGAGATGGCTCAGTGGTTATAAGGTATTTGCTTGTAAAGCCTAATGGCCTGGGTTTGATTCTCCAGGACCTGTGGAGCCAGATGTACAAAATGGTGCATGCATCTGGAGTTCGTTTTCAGTGGTGGGAGGCCCTCGTTCACCCACCCTCTCTCTTTCTCTCATATAAATAAAAAAATAATTAAAGTAGGATTTCAAGCATTGTTGTTTGTGGGGCTACACAAGGTATAAGAAATATTTTCTTGGTTTTGCTGCATTGTAGCTATTTGTATATCTGTTGTAGTTTGAATATAAAATACCCACCCCCTCCCCCAATAGGTTCATGAGTCTGAAGCTGGTGGCACAGTTTGGAAGGGTTGTGGAATGTTTCTGGAGGAAATGGACCACTGGGGACATGTCTTTAGGCTTTACATCTTAGCCCCACTTCCTGTCTACCCTCTGCTTCAGGTCTATGGATATGATGTACTCAGCCAGCATCCCCCGCCTGCTGCAATCCTTCCCCACCATGATGGGACTTTAAGCCCAAATAAACCCTTCCTTACACTGCTTCCTGTCTGGTATTTGGTCAGAGGAATGAGTAAAGTAACTAATACAATATCTTTACTGAATAACTCTTATTGGATTTTGTGTTAACCACTAGCACATTGTGATGCTTTCTAGAAGCCTTCTATTTTGGCTGAAATGACACCTGACTTTTCTTAAACAATAGTATGAGAACTGCAACTGAAGTCAATAATAACACTAACGAATGGCACTCAAAGGGGTCTATCACAACACAAGTGCACACGTCAGGAAAGTTGTTCAGGGGCTGGAGAGATGGCTCAGTGGTTAAGGCACTTGCCTACAGAGCCTGATGACTCAGGTTCAATGCCCAAGTGCCCACATAAAGCCAGATGCACAAAGTGGCACATGCATCCGGAGTTTATTTGCAGGGGCTGGAGGCCCTGACACACTCATTCTCTCTGTTTTTCATCTCTGCTTGAAAACAATTTTTTTAAATATTAAGTTGTTCATAAAGCTGGAGAAATAGTTCGATGTTTAAGAGTATTTCCTGTATAAGTATGGGGGTCTGAAGAGGCCTGAGAAACACTCAAATTCAATCCCCTGGGCCCACATAAACAGCTGAGTGTGGTCACACGTCTGTAACCCTAATGCTGTGGGGAGCAGAGTCCTTCTTCCTTACAAACCTTTCACTCCCCTCCAGGGAGCCAAGGGCTCGCTGCAAATACTTTGAAACCAGAGGCCACGTCTTCAAATGCCCAGAAAACTGATGTTGTCATCAACATGACTCAGTGGGTCTAGGTGAGCCAACCGGGACTGTGAATAGCTCAGTGGTGTCTCTCTTGGGAAGCCAGACTGGAGGACCACCATTTTAGATTCAACATTGGAGGCAGGACCACATAACTGACTCCAAGGAACCCATCCTGAGTAACTTCCAGTAAGACCCCAGGTTCTCTCACACAGGAAGCTTTTCATCTTCCATACTCCTTAAATTGGAGCAGGTGTCTTACCAGCCTCAGATCCCACCCCGGAAAGCAACAGCCCATCCTGAGGGACCTGGGAGAAAGGGCCACCAGATGAGCTCAGAGCAGCAGAAGCAAGGCATGAGGAGAACCTGGAGAGAGAAAGCTCTGTAAGGTGAGCCAGGGAGGCCAGGCTCGAACACAGGGCCCCTTAGAGCCACGGAACACATACAATGAAAGACTTTCTGGCTGACACGTGCAACCCCATAAGTTAAAAATGCCCAAGTCTAATCTTTCCTATTTTAGGATTTTTTCACTTGGGCATTCAAAACACAATATATACATGAATAAAGTTATCAAAAAGTAATTTTCTGGCTGGAGGGATGACTTTGGTCAAGCCGCTTGCCTAAAAAGCCTAATGACCTGGGTTTGATCTCCTAGTACCCAGATGTACAAAGTGATGCATGCATATGAGTTTGTTTGCAAGTAGCTCGATGCCCTGGTACACCCATTCTCTCTCTCTCTCTCTCTCTCTCTCTCTCTCTCTCTCTCTCTCTCTCTCTCTCTCTCTGCTTGCAAATAAATAAAATGTTTTTTAATATTTTTACAGTTCCCCTTATATTTTTGTTTATAACTAAACATGTCATGACTTCTGTGTCTACTTCCTTTCATGAAGTTACTAATCTTTGGCAGGTAGAACCGCTACATGATGTGGGGAACACACTTTTACGAAAGAAAACAAAATTATTCTTACAAAGCTAAACATACGCTTAACACCCAATTTAACAATCACACTTCTTGGTATTTGTTCAAATGTGGTGAAAATCTATTTCAGAACCAAAAGCAATACACAGATGTGTGTAGCAGCTCTAGTTACCATTGACAAAACAAAGACTCAAGCAAGATGTCCTCTTGGCAGACACATGAATAATTACACTGTGGTGCATCCAGACAATGGGTTATTGTACAGGGCTAAAAATAATTAAGAGGCTTGGGAAATGGCTCAGAGGGTAAATTACTTGCTGTTCCAGCACGAGGACCTGAACTTAGATCCCTGTCACCCACATAAAATGTGGGACATGGTAGTGTGTGCCTGTCATCCCCACACTGGGTGGAGACGGGAGGATCTCCAGTTTTGTAGACTTGATCATCTAGACAAATCAATGGATTTCGGGTTCAGTGAGAAACATTTTTTTTTGTAAAAAATAAAGTGGTGTTTGGGGAAGGGGCCCAGAGGGTAAAAGTGCTTACGGTGAAAGCATTACAACCTGAGTTTAGATTCCCAGAACCTATATAAAGCCAGACAGAGTAGGGAACATCTGTAATCAATAGCAAGATGGGAGAGGGAGACAGGAGAATCCTGGAAGCTCATGGGCAACCAGGCTGGCATATGCAGCCATGAATAAGGCGGGAAACAAGGACCAACACCTGAAGTTTACATCTGAGCCCCACACATGCACTGGGGCACACGTGTACCTGCATACACACACACACACAGACACACACACAATTTTTTTAATAACGTGGACAAGCATTAGAGGAAGATGCCTAATATTGACCTCTGGCCTCCAATGTATGCATACCCACATACACCTGCACCCACATACACATACACACATGCACAAACACCACACGCATGCACATAAAAAAACAGAAACCATTTTTAAAAAGAAGAAAGAATATGGCAATCTATGAACAGCTACAGAGGAAGGACCTTAATGCACATTACTAAGTGATTGAAACAAATCTAAAATACTATATACCTACTCTACAACATTCTGGGAGAGCAATGGGTCAGTGGATACCATGCTGCAGTGTGGTAGAGAGAGGAATTCAAGCAGATCAGAGAGGATTTTTACCCTCTCCATGAAGTGATAATGACATATGTATTTTGGGATATCCTTACAAAATCCATGAAATCTACACCACTGAAAACGAACACTAAGGTTAGCCATGGGCTCCAGGTGACAAGGACCTGTTGACGTGAGTTCATCATTTGTGATGGATGTGCCTTTGGGTGTGGAATGTTGATAAGGAAGGTCTTGGAGTTGAGCTGAGGTGTGTGTGGTGTCAAGGAGGAACTGAGATTATCTCTGTACTTTCAATTCAACATTATAGTTTGTCTATTAAAAGTGAAATCTGGAGGCTGGAGAGATGGCTCAGTGGTTAAATGCATTTGCTTGTAAAGCCACATGGCCCGAAGTTTGATTCCCTATGTAAATCCAGATGCACAAATAGACATGTGTATCTGGAGTTTATTTACAATAACAGGCATGCAAACAAATAAGTATAAACAGTTTTTAGAAAAGTGAAACTTACCCTCTGTTGGTCTGAAATCCAATTTTAACAGGACATCCTGTATTTTCTTTGCAAATATGCCAACCACAATGGGAGAGCACTGAAATTTCAAGCTATACAAATAGCAATGAACATCTCAAACACCAGGCGTATTTTGAGTCTCTCTCCCTCCCATCATCTGTGATTCTCCCCCCTCCAATAATTTACCAAGCTGCAACACTGTAGAGTGAAGTTGATCTGGCATATTTAAATTTAGATTTTGTTCAGTTACTTTAGTTTGGCTTTCTGTAATGAAACCAAGGATCATTGTGAATATTTTTTATGTCAATGTCTAGCCTTCTAAACCTACACTCTTTGCCTAAGATTTTTATTGCAGACTTGTTTATATGTATATTGTTTCCATAATTTCATTAAAGTCCCATGAAGTCAGACACTGGGACTTCAATTATCTCAGTGTTCCTCAGTAACCAAAAGTGACATTCAAAAAGTACTCCACATAAATGCTTGTGAAATTATTCCTCTCTTGTCTCGGGTATTTGAAAAGTAGTACATCTGACCTTTCATACAACATGCTTTTTCCACCCCCTTGCTAATAGGTCTCTCTCTCTCTGAGAAGCCTGTTTACATGTTATCCATATAAATTTCATATTTTATTTATTGAAGAAGCAGTCATCACCAATCCCTGGAAAGCCATGATTCAAATCTTTCTATTTCTGAAGTCACCTGTCGACACAGCTGTGCCTGAATAATTACATTGAGCAATCTGTAACCTCGGGCAATGCCGCTTGCTACAGCTATGCCCATGCTGAGATTTCCAGATACCAGCGCATCACCACCCTGACAATAAAGCTCATAAAACTGAACCCATTATCTGCCAAACATCCCCAGACACTTGCATCTATGAGAGAAGTCTATTATAGACATACTGACACACACCACACCCCCACCATCCCTCCACATATCTACTGTATTATTGACAGTAAGCTTCAGCTAAGGCTTGTCATCGACCATAATCAGCTGATCTTCCTGCCACAGATTTCATTTGCAGACATAAAACATTCTCATTTTCTGCTTGCCTGGCTTCAACAGATGCCTGAGAAGTCTCAGGGAGTCATAATTCCCACCTTGGTGGCTGACTGACTGTTGGTCAGATTATAGCCGGACACTGGACATTGTTTGCTGAAAAAAATGAATATGAAAAGACTTATAAGCTATTCATAGAGTTACACAAAGGCTTTTATTAGCGGGGGCTTCCCCCCCATGTCCAAAGCCAAGATAAAATAGCTCAGCAGAACATTCATTTTTAATGGCCATTTTTAATGATCCTGACTCTAGAATGTAAATCCCCATTTAACACACACCAGGAGTTTAACAAGTAACCTAACTCCTGCCTCTGTCCAGGCTTACAGGAAACTATGGAGGCAGCCATGACAGAGTGAAGTAGACAGTGAATGAGAGCCACGGACATCACACCTGCTGAGTGTGTGGACAAGCACGGGGTAGGGAGGGGACACTGAGCCACAAGCCAAGTTCTCCTTCACCTCCAGAGTCACCTGGTGTTTCTCTCTGCCTCCCACCCTTCTTGCAAGAAGGAGACAAATTAGGGGCTTTATTTATTCTCAGTGAACAGAGAATCCCTTAGGGGAGCACACGGGTTGTCAAACATTAAGACCAATTGGTGCAATCATACCAGAAATTTGGTCTCAAATGTCTCTGTTAAAAAAAAGGGAAAAAGAATGAAAGCAAGCAAGCAAGCAGGCAAGAGAAAAAGAAGAAAGGAAGAAAGAAAGAAAGAAAGAAAGAAAGAAAGAAAGAAAGAAAGAAAGAAAGAAAGAAAGAAAGAAAGAAAGAAAGAAAGAAAGAAAGAGAAAGAAAGAAAGAAAGAAAGAAGAAAGGAAGGAAGGAAGGAAGGAAGGAGACAGAGAGAAAAAGAAAGAGAGAGAAAGAAAGAGATGACTTAGTGTTTAAAGGTACTTGTTTGCAAAGCCTCATGCTTCTCTGGGCTTCAGTCCCCCATCACCCACATAAAGCCAGATGCACAAAGTGATGCATGCATCTGGAGTTTGCAGTGGCAAGAGACCCTGGTGCACCCATATTTTCTCTCTCTCTCTCTTTCTTTCTCTCTCTCCCTCTCTCAGCTTGCAAAACAAATAATAAATAAAATATTTTTAAAAAAGAAAAGGAAAAGGAAAACTTCTAGAAAATATATATTCTTTAGAAAAAAATGCAAGAATTCCAACCCAGCTCTCATAATCACATCTCATCTGTTGAACCTCTGAAATAAAATATAACAATGCTCAGGGATAGAAACAGAAAATGGATTCAAACACAATAAATGACACTTCTTATCAACACTGATCTTGGGGATGATGGAGTGAACGGACCATACGGTATGCAGTGAAGGCAATCACCCCCGGCAAGACCATGCAAATGTAAGCTCTGCGAATGTATGTGCCTTTGGAGAATATCCCCTGGCATTTGAAAGTTCCCACCAGAGAACAAAAGATGTTATTAAAAATAAATGAAAATTCCATATGCAATCTGCAGAAAGAAATCATTCCGTTTTGTGGCCTACATGCACAAACTTGCTCGTAGGAGTGTGTGTGTGCATGCAGGTACACAGCACCTTAGTATAAAACGGAACTGCAGTCCTCACCTAGGATAATGGAGGCTCACTGCTCATGACTCACCTGCTACCTGATTCCAGGGATTTTCCCTTCATCCACTCTGGCAGGAAGTGTGACATATATATAGATAGATATAATTTTTATTTGCATACATTAGGCAAACACAATAGGCTTCATGATGACATTTACATACTTGAATATGATGTAGTTATAATATTCACCCCAACCTATGACCCTCTCTTCTCTCCCTTCTACTTCCACTGGTCCCCAATTCCCATCCTTTCCCAAACTTTTCCTCTTTTTTATCTTTTACTTTGTGTTTTACATTTAGGTTTGCTTCCAGAAGCAAGGGTGAAGGGTTTTTTTCCCCCCCAGGGGCATAGAAGAAAATGTCTCTCCTTCCTCCCCCACCACCACCCATCAACCATTAACCGCTTATAGATCTTCAGGAAGGGGCAGGGCCATTTGAGCCCCCTCCCCCATCAGGACAGACTGTGGACAGAGCCAAGCTGGTGTTCGTCCAGTACAGGTAATCACAGCTGCTGTGAGTTGGAGAGCAACAGCTGGATCGTGCCTGGGAGTCAGCATTCCACACCACACTTCCCCTTCCTCCAGCTCTTATATTTTTTCTGTTTCTTCTTCTTTGATGTTCCCTGACCTTTGGAGGAGGAGAGGATATAGGTGCTGAATTCTCTGCAATGAAGTGCTGAGACACTGAGTCATAAAATATGATAGGACAGTGCCTGTAACCTAGGCCATTTGTGTCGAAGAAAAAAATGCTTCGACTAGCCATGTAATTGTGTTTAATAAATGACCATCAGCCTTCACTTTACCTAGTCTACACAGGATGCAAGACCTAGAATTTAGACCCAATCTTATACGCTCTTATGATATCCGGGGAACATAGGAGGTCCTGGAATAACCTAGCCCCAAGTGCTCCTCCCCACTCTGCTCCCAAGGGAAAGACCCCTGAGGTAAGGGACCCTCCACGTTATGGAACCAGACATATGTCCTAAGAGCCCTGGGCGGCAGGCTTCAGTTCTCTGCCAACACAGAATGACTCAACTAAGCCAATCAGGTCCTTCCCTTCATGTCTGTTACTGCAAAGCCTACAACCCCTGGTTTATACTGACCCCTCTGCCCCTGCATCGTCCCATCTGGCAGACATTACCCTTTCACTCCCCAGGACATCTCATCTGCCCTCAATGTTGGGGTTTAGCCATCCCCATAACCTTAGGATATGGATTCTTCTGCAGCACTGGAAGCAGGTGATTGGAACAACACATTTCACAAATGATTAATTCCCCAAGCCTCCTGGAGCTCTCTGCATGAGAAACAGGGGCTGCTGCCTGTCACGGGGAATCCAAGCCCCGGCCACAGGAGACAGAGCTCTAAGCCTCTGTCTTCCAATTTAAAAAATAGTAAGAATGATTACATATTGAATCTTTCCTCTTCTTAAATAACTAACCAGTTTCTCTGCAGACACAAACCACGGAAGAGACATTTTTCCTCTGCTAACAAAACCTTTCAGGAAAGGGTTTCTTCCAGGGTATTTCTTTATCAAACAATATTCTTGCCTTTTCTCTTTTTTTTCTGCATGTAATTTGACTTGAATAATAATCCCCACAAGCGCTGCTGATTCTTTCCTGGTTTTGCCTTTAAAACAAAGAACCTTTAATGCAGCAGACATCAAAAAATAAATATGGGCCAAGTGTGGTGGTAATCCCAGCACATGGAAAGCTGAGGTAGAAGGAAGGCTGTGAGTTCAAGACCAGCCTAGACTATAGGCAGTCTAGGGTAGAGTGAGACCCTACCTCAAAAAATGTTTTATGATATATATATAGAGAGAGAGAGAAAGAGAGATTGATAGATAGATAGATAGATAGATAGATAGATAGATAGATAGATAGATAGATAGATATTTTCCATGTAAAGCCAATTGCACAATGTGGAGCATTTGTCTGGAGTTTGTTGCAGTGGCTAGAGGCCCTGGGGCACTCATTCTCTCTGTCTCTCTCTCTCTCTCTCTCTCTCTCTCTCTCTCTCTCTCTCTCATAAATACATATATTAATTCATTAAAAATTCTCCTATCTCTGCATCTCATTTCACTTGGCTGTCAGCATAGCTTACAAAAGCTGGCCATGCTTTGCTTCCACATGGAGTTTGCATGTTTAGCAGCAAACCCATCATCCACTGAGCCATGTCTCCAGCCCTACTGTTATGCTTTTAACCAGAGACACTGGGTGGTTTCCAACCATGTTTATCCCATCACCAGGGGGTTCTATGCACACCCAGATACAGTCGTTCTTCTCCGAGGGCAGATGAGAAAATCACAATGGAGTCATCTCCCAGGGGTCTAAGGTGTCCTCACCATAACAGTACTGTTGGAAACAGCTACAGATGCATGACCCCTTCCCATGGACCAGTGTGGGCTTTCAGGAAGCCTATTGTTGCATGATAGGCCCAACGGAGAATGTGAGAACCTGCTCTAGGGTTACCAGTGCCTCTGTGTTCCTGGGTAAACCAACTAGTGACTGAGGCCATCCATTCATAACAGGTCTCTCAAAACTCTGTCACCCCCAGCACCTAGCATCGTAAATGCTGCTGGAGGTGGTTCAGAGGTCTTTCTTTCCACTTTTCTTCTCTGCACAAGCATTTAGTTTGCTTGGATGAATAATGTAGTTGTTAAGGCTACAGTGATGGATATTACAGTACTCTTCCTTTGTTCACTAGGGTGGGAAACACAGGAAGGAAGCAAGAAACACTCTAGGAAAGGAGAGATTCTTGAACAACTGTGGGATTCCCCAGGGCTAACCTGAGCTATGAAGTTGTGAGAAGGGGTACAGAAAGCTTCAATGGGTATTCAATGTTCATGACTGAATGAACATGAGCTGGAGGGGGGAGGAATAAAGGGGCAGAGCCTTCAGGATTGGTAGAGCAGGTAAAATTACACAGGAGAATACTTGTCATTATTCATGTCAAAACCCACAGAGTTTACAAGACCCTGGGGTGAACCTCACCGTAAACTGTGCACTTGGTTAATAACCCTGCATTAACACTGACACATCAATTGTAACAAGAAGTCTACCACCCAAGCAGAAGATGTGAACAGTAAAAGAATACACCCACATTCTCTGCTGCTCAATGATTCCGTAAACCTAAAACTACACTAAAAGTTAAAAACCTATGAATTGCAAATAAAAAAAAATGTTACTTGAAAATCTAGTTTTAGCCCCAATTCTGACTTTTCAAAATAACTTGTAGGCCTGGAGAGGAGATGGGGTCAGCAAAGAACCTGTAGTTCGCTGAGAACCTGAGTGTAGATCTCTCAAAAGCCAGGACAGGGGTGCAGGTCTATAATGCCAGCTCTGAGGAAGCAGAGACAGGAGAACCCCTGGGACTTCTGGGTAGCTAGCCACATTGAGAAGTTCTAGGTTCATGACAAATAAGGTGGAGAGCAACTGAGGCAGATACCTGACATTAATCTCTGTCCTCCACACCCACACACACGTGCACATACATCACACACACACACACACACACACACACACACAAAATACTTTTAAATTACTTAAACTGACTGTTTCATGTTCCATAGGCCAGGTACACCTCATCCTCACACAGTCTGCTATGGTCCCATCTTCAAAAGATAAAACAGGGCTAGAGAGATTGCTCAGTGGTTAAGGCACTTGCCTCCAGTGCCTAAGGCCCTGGGTTCAATTCCCCAGGACCCACATAAGCCAGACCCACAAGGTGGTGGCCCTGGTACGCTCTCTCTCTCTCTCTCTCTCTCTCTCTCTCTCTCTCTCTCTCTCTCTCTCTCTCTCTGCTTGAAAAATGAATAAATAAAATATTTTTTAAAAAGATAAAACAGAGGCACTCATTTACATAGCTAAGTTCATGAACATTTAACTGGATGGCCCAGGTCTGTTTGATGTCAGAATCTAGAAGTCACTCAGAGCTGCCACGAATCCTCTTTCCTAAGGGACTACGTGTAAACGCTTGTGACAGGGGACCATGGGTCAAGCCTGGGCTGAAGTGGCAGCAGGACTCCTTCAGTATGTATTGCCTTGGGAAGATGAGTGTCAGACCATAGGGTCTGGAAACCCTCCCATTGTAGACAGTTTCACGTTGCTGGGATGAACATCCAAATCAGGCACAGTTTATGGGGGGAAGGGATTGATTTCAAGTTTACAGATCCAGGGGAAGTTCTGTCAGTTACCGAAGAAGCTGCTCCCCTACATCCAAGCAGAGAGAAACCATCACCAGCCAGCAAACACCAACAATAATCAGTGGGGAACTGCAGCAAACAGCACCCCCAGGGCTCTGACCTCTCTGCATGTGTTTGGATAGAATTCAGATCCACCCCTCAAAGACACCTTTGGCCTGGACCCCAGGATCCACCCACAGTTACACCTCCTCCAGCCAGGTGGCTAGAGATGCAAGTTACAAGCTTTAATAAAATACCTAAGTCTATGGGGAACATACATTCAAATTATCACACATCACTACCTCAGAATAGATCAGAGCTGAGCTGGACACAAAAGATGATCAGAAAGCAGTGAATCCTCTTTACCAAATCCATGTCCAGACACTGTTGATCTGAGACAATGGTGGTTTGAATGTAAAATTCTCCCCATGAGCTCATGTGTTTGAATACTTAATCCCTGGCTGCTGGTGATGTTCAACCAGGACTCCTGTGGGAGTCGGAGCTCTGCTGGAGGAAGTGTGTTGCTGGGGACAGGTCTTGAGGTTTCCTAATCCAGGTCTCATGCTTTCTACTTCCTCCCTGCTGATATGACCATGTGTCTCTGGCTTTCTTCTCATGCCATGATGGAATTCCCCTCAAAACTGGAAGCTGAAAATAAACTCTTTCCTTCCGTAAGCTACTTCTGGTCATGTCTTTTGTCCCAGCAATGAGAAAGTAACCGAGACAAGAACAGAGAAAAGCTCTCTAAAGCATCAGTACTATATTAACAATAATCACTTTTAGTAATCACTTTAATTAAAAATGCTAATCTCTGGAACATCAAGCAATAGCCTCCCGTTCCAACATTGTCATTAATCTTCCTGTCACTGTTTTGAAACTCAAGTAATCCTTATCCCAGCCATCTTCCCAATGCAAAAGGAACTGGGTGGTACCAAAATTAGAATACAGGATTCCATTTACGGAAAAACGTGTGGCCACTAGAGGGCACTGCAGGTGAGCAAAGGCCACAGGTGCCCAGGGAACCAACCACTCACCACAAAAAGAGCCACAGAAGAAAGTTAACTTCCTTTCCAAATTTAAAAGATAAATCGTGAATGTATTTAAAACAGTCTCTTAAGGACTGTGAGTGACCTTTGGGGACTTTCTTCTGTGTGCCCCTTTGTTTGAACTGGGGGGAAATAAATTTAAAAAAAAAAAAAAAACCTTTGAGAGTGGGCCCAGGTCTTTCTCTTCAGCCCTGCTTAACCAATGAATTTTTTTTAATTTTTATTTATTCATTTTCAAGCAGAGAGATAGAGAGAGAAAGAGAGAGAGAGAGAGAGAGAGAGAGAGAGCACACCAGGGCCACCACCTTGTGGGGCTGGCTTATGTGCGTCCTGGGGAATTGAACCTGGGGCCTTAGGCACTGGAGGCAAGTGCCTTACCCGCTGAGCCATCTCTCCAGCCCACCAATGAATTTTTGGCTGAAAGAAGCAGACAGCTGCATGCCATTTTTCGATCATATCAAACAACTCCCAGAAGATCTAGGGATGATGCAAGTATGCTAAGAGCAAGAAACCCCACGTCTGAGTGAGACCCTGCAGACAAATGATCACCCAAGCCACATACCTGAGAGAATCCACAGACATTCAGGGAAAGGGAAAACTCACAGTCCTTTTATGTATTTGACAATATAATGAATGCATGTTTAAAACTTAAAATAACAGTTTTTGTAACTTCTGACATAACATGAATTTTGAAAAATGTAAACAATATTTTACTCCAAATTTTTTTAAATCTCTATTCCCCCCCCAAAAAAAACCCACAAAATAGTCTCTTTTTGAATTTATTTATTTATTTATTTATTTATTTATTTATTTATTTATTTATTTATTTGCAAGCAGAGAGAGGAGAGAGAAAGGGAGGCATACCAGGGCTTCCAGCCACTGCAAATGAACTCCAGGTGTATGGGCCACTTTGTGCATCTGGCTTTACATGAGTACTGAGAAGTTGAACCCAGGTCATTAGGGCTTTGCAGGTAAGCACCTTAAATGCTGAACTATCTCTCCAGCCCCTAAATTCTCTCAATCTATATCAACCCACTGGAGAGCAGCTGTTCACTATTATTTAGAACTGGATTATTTCCCTTGAGATTCCACAGTCATATTTGATAGTATTGGTCAGCTTCTCCTTCCTCATAGAAGGACCTTTCTTCTATACCAAGCCGGTGTCTTTGGAACCTTTAGGAGGAACAGCTTCCTGGAGGAGGTGGGTTCCTACGGGTGGTCCTTGAGGTTTTCTGTTCTTCTTCTGCTTCCTGGTACCAATGTGACCAGCTCAGCCCCCTACCCCTGCCACCACACCTTCCCTGCCATGAAACTTCCCCTTGAAACTATAAGTCAAAATAAGCCACATACCTTCTGGTCAGGTATGTGTTCACATAAGAAAACAACTGATATCCCTTTTAAGAAACCTTGAGTGTATTCTTAGCTATATTTCTGAGCTTGGGGCCTTGGATAGCAGTCAAGTGTTTTAACTCTGTAAGTGTCCTGATATCTACATTTCTGTCACATCAATGGACTGTGGAAAACCAAGGCAATAGCATTGCAAGGGGTAAGTTGTTCACTAAATGTCTATCATGATTCTTACAGTACCAGCCAGGCTAACAAAGGGGTCTTTACATTGTCAAGTTTCCCCAAGTACAAATGCATTTATGAGCATATCTTTCAGTTCTGTTAATGGAAAAATGACAATATAATATGCTTTTTGGTTTTTTATTTTAATATATATATTTATTGACCATAATGAGTTACATTATTTAGTGGGCAAACAATGAGTTGTTATCCCCAATTCCCCAATGCCCCCCTCCCCATCCCCAATCAGCTGGATATCTTCTTCCGTGGGTCGATAATATGCTTTTTGAATCCTCAGATCCACAGGGATACAAATAAATAACTTTGGATACAAATAAAATATCTTTGAAAAGGTTTTTTAATGCATAGAACCACATTTTAGTCACTTTTCATTCAAAAGCATAGGGTTTAGCTGAAAATATATTAGGAATCAGTTTTCAGTCGTTAGTTTATGATTGAGAAATAAACCACATAATGAAACCGAAAACATTTTCAAAAATAATTTAAAGCCTTGCAGGTCATATTACCATCTCTTAATGAATGTAGCTAGGCATTGGTTTTACAAACATTTCCCCCCATCATTAATACATAGAGGGAAATTGTGTTATTGATATAATCTCCTCTTTACAACAGCCTTTAAAGGACAATGCTTGT
>PVHP010036892.1:0-17695 GCA_004024765.1 Zapus hudsonius
GGGGGCGGGGCTGGAGGGTCCAGGATAAGCTTGAGATTATTGTGGTTTCAGGCCAGCCTCAGCTTCCTTTAACAGAAGGAGACAGGAAAATGCCTACCAGTCTCAGCAAGTAACCCTATATCCTCCGTGCCTCTTAGCAGGGTCCCACATGGCAGAACTAGAGTCCTTTGGGCATATATATGTCCAGGAGTGGTATAGCTGGGTCAGACGGAAATTCTATTTTTAGAAACTTCCATATTTATTTCCATAATGGCTATTCCAGTTCACCCTCCCACCAACAATGGATAAAGATTCTGCTTTCCCCATACTTTCTGCAGCATTTGTTATCATTTGTTTTCTTGATAGTAGGCATTCTGACTGGGGTGAGATGGAATGTCACGGTAGTTTTAATTTGCATTTCCCTGATGCCTAAGGATGTTGAACACTTTTAGCAATATTTATTGGCCATTTCTATTTTTTTTAGAGAATTATCCATTCAGCTCTTTAGCTTTTATTAAAAATTGGATTGTTTATTTTCTTATTGTTCAGTCTTTTATGTTCATTGTATATTCTAGATATTAGTCCTCTGTCAGATGTATAGGAGGTAAAGTTACATAAGCTATGTCTTTACCCATTTAACTGTTTGCTTTCTCTGTACAGAACCTTTTAATTTCATTAGGTCTCATTTGTCAATAATTGACCTTATTTCCTGAGTGCTAGGTATTTTCTTGAGTGCTTTTATAAATATTAAGCCATGTAATGCTCCTAGCATCCATTTAAGATAGGTACTGATATCAACCCTAGGTTAATTTTTCATAGAAAGGGTAAATTGCTTCCTGACATCTTTTCTTCAGTAACTGAAGTTGCTGTGTACCATCTCTATATAGTGCTTAGGAATCAAGTCGAAGTTTTAAAGATTGTTGTACCCAAGAATGCACATGAAAGACCAGACAGAGAAGGACTGTACTTCACAGAACTTGATACCCAAGCGAATCTAATTAGAGAAAAATAAAACCAATTTTCTATCTGTATAGCACTTACACCTTATGCTCAAATCCATGATGATCTACTGTTCTGGAGATAGAACAGAAATGAGTAAAACAATGTGTTCTGAGTATACCACTATAAATTTAAGGTCCGAATAGCAGCTTTCATTTGTAACCTATTGAACAATAAGGGAAGCATGCCCAGTTCTAGTTGGCACTAAGTTTAAAGTACACCACACTGAGAGACAAGAATCTGTCACCAGAACTAAATTTTGGTGCATTTGGTCTTACGTGAATGCTCTTGGGAAGCCAGCAGTCCTCCACTTCCCAGTGGGGAGCTACTCTAGTGGGTAGGGTAGCTAAGGTTCTAGTGTCTCCAGATTTATTAATAGATGGGGAACACTATGACCAGAGAATCAAAGGCTGTCCATACATTTTCCTTTCAGATTGACTGAAAGTTACATTTATCATACTCATGCTTTTGTCACCAGTTTCATATTTACGTAAAAGAATTGCAAGGTGGGTTGCAAGGTGGCTCAGAGATTAAGAGTGCTATCCAAATAAACTCAAGGATCTGAGGCGGCCTGAAACTACCCAAGTTTGATTCCCCAACACCCACATAAACAGTTGAAAGTGACCACACACAGTTGTATGCTTAGTCCTGCAGGGAGCAAAGACTGGAGAATCATTGGGGCTCTGCTCACAAAAATGGTAAATTCTGGAATCAGTGAATCACAAGGAAACATGCAGAAGAGCAACGGAGGGAGACACTCGATGTTGTGCTCTAACCTCTGTGTCACGCCTGCATACACAAACATACACCTCCCCCCATACGTACCACACAACACACATTACACATATGCACATGCAAAAAGACCAAAAAACCAGAATTCTATGTGCAGCAATAATCACTTAACTATGTGGAGAAATATAAAGACATTTCATTAAAAAAATACAAACTTTTTTTTTTCTTCCCATAGATTCTCTTCTGGAACTTTGACAGCACCTTGTCTATATTTGTTTATGAAACTAAAGATCTTTTTTGGTTTTTGTTCCCATTTCTTATTTTTTATATTTTCATACATGTATATAATGTATTTTGATCTGATTCACCTCTATTACCCTTATCCTCAGTTTTTTTTATTGTTGATATCTTTATTATCCTTAATTAGATACACTGTATGAGCTAAACTTATGATGATACCCCCATTTCCCTCCTCCCTGTCCCAAACCCACTGGGGGCCCTTCTGGGTAAGGTGTCATGAATAGCACAGGTGGTAGCCGGGTGTCCCCCCTCCCTTTGTGTGTTGTTGCTGAAGGTGAAAATGTCTCTGGACATTCTCCCCCACCATAGCTCTTACATTCTTTCCACCCCCTCTTCCACTCAGTTCCCTGAGTCACGGTGGGTGAGTTTTAAGTCTGTTTATTGTTGAGATCTTAAGTGTCTCTTTACTTCTGCTTTGGGTTGTGTTGGATGTCATTGGTGTCTGTCTCGTTGACCTATCCTGGGTTAACTTACTCGATGTGGTGATAGGCCTCTTGTTTATCACACCACTCTCTCAATGGTTTCTTTTGGGGCCTACATGATAGGCCTGGAGTGATTCATCTCTTGATCGATGTCAGCCATTATCCTGAGGTTTGTTGGAGTCGGATTGACTCTCTTGCTGCCTTCTAAAAAATACAAACAGAATACCCATTGGAGAGTGAGATCAGTATAGGTTAAATGAGACATTCATTGCTAATTTGGCAAGATTCTAATGGGTGTAGCCTCTCTGTAGCTCTCTGGTAGTGGGAATTTCCCCTTGGAGCCCAAGTTTTTGGTCCCCATGTGCTGAACTGCATTCAAATATTTATATACTTGTTCTTCCAAGCAATTATGAGACAAACTATGCTTCTCCTATATTAGGGCCTCTTTACCAAGCACAGAAGCCTGACACATAGTATGTCCTAAGGTTTACTAAAGATAAAAAAGGAATGGCAAGATCAAAAGGTAGATAGGGGTTCTAACAGCACTATACAAGATATCCTGAGAATAATCCCTATTTCCAAGTATCTCCTTCCTAGCCCTGTTCTGTACCTGATATTCTACTAACTAAGGAGCTATGAAAAATGCAAAACACAGAAAATAATTCTTCATTTCCCCTTCCCAATTAGCATGAAATGAAAACAAAGTTAAAAATGAGTTTCTGGATAAAAAAAAGAAAATTGGGAAGGATTGGGACTTGAAGGTCCATGAGGAGTTCCAGGTGGAAGGGGAGGAACCTTGGACATTGAGGCTCAGGGTTAGTGAAGAATGGAGAATGGAGGAGAGGAATTACAGCTGTCCCAACATTGTAACTACTAAACTGTCCCAGAAGGGACACATATGATAAACCTGCATAGCTCATCGATACATTAGGAGTCCTGGTACTGATTTTAGTCTCAAATTACGTGCAGCTATTAGAGATATATCAACTAGTCAAAATCTCCTGGCAATGGGACTATGAAGCACACTGTTGAATGTTTAAGTCAGTGTTTTTAAGACCAAGGCAAACAGTTCACGATTAATTATGCATTGGATGAGCCTTCATTTCCTTCTCATGACCAAATTTCACATAAGATGATCATGATGTATGTCCCAGAGCCCAGTGGTAGTTGGGTCTGGAATCTGTTGTGCTGTATGACTCAGTGGCCTACTAAGTAGTTCAAGACTTCTTTGATTGCATTCGGCTTGGGAAAACAGTGTACTCTGAACCACCTTGCTATGGTGTGTGAGTTTCATGTCTGCAGGGGCTCCAGTAATCCCTCCCCCTAACCACAACATCCTTCACTTCCCATTTGCTCTCCTCTCCTTGGCTGCCCACCCTCAGGGTCATTTATTCTTCCGAAGCCACCTGATCCTCCCTTTGAGCTCCCAGGTGCCACTTCGCTGAGATTTGACCTTGGCAACTGCCAGCTCAGAGCTGAGATGGCTTTTCCCATCTGCAGCAAAAGTCATTTTGGAAAGCAGGGAGAGAGCTAGGCATCTCATATTTTCCTTTCTGGATGGGTTTGTGGCTGCAAAAACCAATTACTGAAGCTCAGCTGTAAGAAATAAAATGTATTTAGTCACAGGTAAAGTTCACGAACACAGGATTAGCGACAGAATATGTGTGGTGGCATCTCTTACAAATGAATGCATATCCTACACCCTGCTCCTTTTACAAATAAGCCATCTCCGGGGCAGTATTGATGGCAAAAACAGAAACAAGTCTAATAGGCAGGCAGCCTCGACGCTGCTCAGCGTAACAAGCTGTGGCACCTGGCACTTTATCTTCATCAGATTCTTCCTTTGCTTGTTTATAGCATCTGAAGCTCTCATATTCTCTTGAGATCAAATAGTAGTCCTGCAGGATGAACCTTCTCTTATATACTTTCTGGGTTAGAACTTGATGCTGTTGCACCATGAGAAATTATTCATAGAGAAAACCTCACAAAACATCTGAAAGCCCATATGGGTAACATTTTGGATCCCAGAGCCAGTCCTGAAAATGACCACATGCTCCCCTCTAACTGGCCAACATGATTTAGGAAACAAAAGACCAACCCATTAGATTTTGTTGGCTTATTCACAGTAGATGCAGCTTTTGTCAAAATACTTCTTTTATTACTGAGGTGACAATTTGCTTCTGGTGATTTGTGGTTTCATAAAGAAGTTAACCTGGATGATGACCCAGCAGCTCATGTTATAATGAGTGAACACGGAAAAGGTTCTAAAACCATAGATCTGAAAGGACCTTGAAGAGTCAGCTTCCCAGGCTGCTGGATCATTGCTGGAACCATCAGATGAAAGGTATTCCTGAGCTTCTCTTAGACCTTTGATGCAGGATGGCCTCCGCTGTGGTTGCCTCCTGGGCTTGCTATGTTGAGGGCTGGCTTCCACTGCACAGTTCCTTACCAATGCTGCCAGGTGGCGCTGGGTTAATCTTTCCACTGTCCTGATTGCTTTGAACACTCCTTGGTGCTCTATTTTCTATTTGGAGCAATGGAGGGAGAGAGAGAGAGAGGAGAGAGAAAGAAGAGAGAGGAGAGAGAGAGGAGAGAGAGAGGAGAGAGAGAGGAGAGAGAGAGAGGCTGAAACATTATAAAAGCTTTCCAGGGCTTCTCTCTCCACTCAGTTTTGGACAATGACCGCATTGCTTCTTTGACCAGCAGGACAAATGTGTGTGCACTTTTGTGCTCCCTCCAGTCTTCTCAGAATCATATCTCCATGACACGGCTCCTCAGCCCTTCTTACATCTCAGGTGGTGTCTGGCTCTCCTCTCCCAGATTGATTAGTCACCTGAGTTTCCAGCTCTGAGTCTGCTCTTCTCTGCAGGAGCTTTGCTCACTCCACTTCCTCCTCCTCTGGCACCTGCAGCTTCTACTCCTGCCTTGGCACCTTCCCAATTGCCTCCAGATAGGTGCACACCTGTGTCTGGATGATTTCCCAAGCTAGCCTGCTTGTTAACTTCTGCTTTTTCCTACCATGGTCCTTGGTCCAATGCCACCCAGCATCCACTTCCAATGCCAGTAATGCCAACAAGAAATGAGAAGTAACCTCTGAGGGCTACTCTCTCTGTGCCTACGCTGGATTAAAAGCCTCACACAACTCTGTGAGGCAGGTCCTGTGACAACCATTGTTCCTTCAATGTCAAAGATGGGGAAACCTCTGTCTCCCCCATAAAGGAACTTGCATAGATCACATAGCAAGCTGATCTCAGGGCCCACAGTTCACCACACTCTTTTGTATTGCTTTTCTCTTCTGGTGTGCAGCACCCTCACCTGCCCCATCACCCTGAATTCTGAACACATATGCAAAAAGGGTGCTGACCTCCCAAGAGCTCAATCTGCTCACGTTATCAAGCTTACATTTTGTTAATCATCCTTTGCAGTATCTCATACAATTGGCTTTCTGTTCCTGTCTTTCTTAAAAGAAATATTTCTTCTTTGGCTCTCAACATATATGTGACTGTAGATGCCATTCATTCTGATCCATTCTATCTATGTTTGTCTTGTTTACCAGTTCCACGTCCCGCTCAATAAATATGAGTATAATCCAAACATTAGGCATTAAAGTTTTGCTGCTCTCATACCTCACTTCATGTTGTCAGTGTGTCACCTGCAAATGAGTCTTTGGTCAAAAGCTTCAAACTGTTGTCCATTTTGCTGCTAGGAGGAGATTTCCAAATGCATGGTGGATTTTTCCTCCAGACTATCTGAATGTCAAGTTTACTATGAATACAATACAAATTAATGCATATTCAATACATTATACTATGAAAACATATTAATACATAATAATCATAGTCTTCAAAATTATTTTGTTAGTGCTATTTTTTTAAATTGTTGTTATTGTTGCTCCCATGATGCTATTCCCTGTTGAGCCATTCAGCCTTCAAGTGTGTACTTTATGTCTGGAGATTCCTCCATGAACACTATACATCACAATCTTATCAAGTGCAGGTATTATTTTTAGATCCTTTCTGTTTATCATAGCATTCTCCTCCTCTTTCATTCTTGAGGACCCTGTTGGCACCCTTATTAGTTAATGCCTAACCCACAGCTGAAGCCAGACCTTCCTGTCTCTCTTCTTGACCTGGATCTATATGGCTGGCTGCCAAAATGACATCAATCTAAGATGCTTCTTCCATCAAGCTATTACACTGCCCATAAATCTAAGGCAGCTTTCTATAAGCAAACCCCAAACTCATTAGCCTGGCATTTAGTGCCCACTCTAATCTGACCACAGTTTATCTTTCCCATTCCATGCCCTCTACACTAGGTGGGCTCTTGCTTAGGTCCAAGCATGCTCAGCTCACTCCTGTGTCTGCATCATTGCTTTCCCTCCCTGAAACAATGCTCCAACTCCTTTCCACAGACCACTGACCCAAAGACCCTAGCTTCAGTTATTATTTATTCGATCAATATGTCATGACCACAGTCCCCGAGAAATGATCTCTTTCCTCTGAATTCTCTAGCAAGGAGAGTCAATTTAGTGCCTAGTATTTCCTGACATATTATATTTTAATGTGATATATAGTTCTCCACAACATTTTTTTCTAACACCAGCAGCTATTATAGTTTTGCCACCATATTAGGTATTTTAAGGGCACCTGATTTAAACAATATTTATGAAAATTTGTATTTTACTTTTATAACCTTGAGACCACTAGTCCCACCTTATACCTTCCTGTACTATTGGGGCACCCAACATAGATCTTCAACATATTTGGTCCTCAAAAATGTTGATTGAAAGATATGCTTTAAAAAATAAAAATTCCTGGGCTGAACTTGTCTGCAAAGTGGAATGAGCTAGGTTTGATCCCCTAGTGATCATGTAAAGCTAGATGCACAAAGTATCACATGCATCTGGAGTTTGTGTGGCTAGAAGCCCTGGAGTGCCCATTCTCTCTCTCTCTCTCTCTCTCTCTCTCTCTCTCTCTCTCTCTCTCTCTCTCTCTCTCTCTCTCTCTCTCTCTCTCTCTCTCTCTCTCTCTCTCTCTCTCTCTCTCTCTCTCTCTCTCTCTCTCTCTCTCTCTCTCTCTCTCTCTCTCTCTCTCTCCTTCTCTCAGTCTCTCTCTGTGTGTGAAAATAAATAAATAAATAAATAAATATTTTTTAAATTAAAAAATACTTTCCAAAGATAAGTCATGAATAAAAGTAGAAGCATTAAAACAGGGAAACCTTACTGTCATACTGAAAAAGAAATTGAATGCTTTACCATATAGAAATCATAAAGGATTGAGGACATATGTCTAACCTGATTTAAAGGTATACATTTATTAAAACATAACATGATACCTCATAAATATGAATGATGTTTATGTTTTGAGTAGTTGACATCTATTTTCCCCAGTAGAAAGGAAATTTAGAAAGAATCTTAGTCTAATTTATTGCATATCTGTTTATGTAAATGCTCACATCTAGAAAGATTTAGCACTCAGAGGATTCAAGAGCATTGTCTTGTGTTAGGTTCTCATTTTAAACAAAATTAGATGGAGATTTACAAGTAGGAAGTTTGTTGGGAAGAGCTTGAACATTTGAGTCTTTGGGGTATGAAGGAAACCAGGCTGGGCAGAGGAAAGAACAGAATTGTAGTGCAGCTAACACAGACCTCAAGTGGCAACACCATCTGTGCCCATGCAATCTTGGGCCTGGGACAGCCCTTCTTCATCTCCAGTAAGGCAGGGGCAGTGGCCAGCTGAGTGCATCTCCCTCGCAGGTGCAAAACTGGACATTTGACAGTTTGGGAAGCTGTAGCATGAGTGCCTCTGATGTGAAGTAGGTGGTGGCCCAGAGCATCTGCTGAACATCCACAGAGAGAAGTCTCCTTCCTACCTGAATCCACATATGATGCTTAAGTAAAAAGACACATCTTTATTTTTTCTTTTTATAATAGTAGCACACTGCGTATATTATTTTGATTCTTGTTCTTTTCATTTTTATCATACATTCTTTATCGTTTATGTGTGTGAGCTTTAGTATGTGTGTTCATATATGGGTTCATGTGTATGTGGGTGATCATGTATGTGTTTGTGTGTCCATGTGTATGTGTAGATCAGTGGTGGTTGTCCAGGGTCTTCCTTTATCATTGTGAACTTTATTTATTGAGACAGGGCCTCTCAGTTGTACCCAGAGCACACACAGAGAGCTGGGACACTCTGGTGCTGGAGGGTAACCCAATCTCCATGCAATGAGGTGGGCTGTCCTCAGCTCCACAGGCAGGGCATAGCTGGGGATGCACAGGCTCAAGGTCTCCTTGATCTCCACATGAGTGGACAGCTGAAGTGTGTTTTCTAGCAGACAACTTCCACAAACTGTGCAGTAGGGCATAGGGGATGAGGCTGCCTGACCACCACATGCTGTTTGGAACACACAATCAAGTAATCGGCCTGAATCTCACACACTGACCAGTAAACCACAAGAGCTTGCATAAGCGAAGATTCCGTCTATCACACTTATGCAAAGTGGCCCTCACCAACATACTGGTGGCTTTTGCCCACTCTGTAAGCTCCTCACATCCAGGGCAGGATCACAAAGAGAATTCTAGATAACCCAAACAGCCACGTGAGCCAGGTAACTCCCCATATTCCCTAATTAAGGTTCAGGACCATGAGTGGGATCTCCCCTCCCCCCACACTCCAGCTTGCCACAGAGGCTACAGCTAATCCTATCACCAAGGGCAAGCAAGTGTGCCACATGGGGGATCAAGACCCTGCTTGGTCATGAACTTGTTCTGGAATCCCAGGGTCTCACCCAGAACTGCTAAGAGACAGCATACAAAAGGAAGAACCTCTCCAGACCCAAGGGCACCCAGCCAAAACCTGCACATATAATGCCAACCCACTTGTATCTGGATCTAACCAGAACAGATCCCTCTCTGAAGATCCCATGATAGCCACTATTTGCTACATCCATAAAAAGTATACCTATCCAAAGATGGAAAAACCCAAAACACACACACACACATATACACACACAAACACACACGCACATACAAACATACACAGACAAACACACACACACATACAGACAAACACACATGCACACACAAGCACACACACACACACACACACATACATACAGGCTCAAGACAACATGCCAAGGGATGTCCAACAAGACTGCCTAGCCCTACAGTGAAAGTCTCCAGTAAAAACATAGAGGATATACCAGAAATACAATCCAAAAATGAAACCATGATTATTAAACAAATATAATGAGTCCATGACCAAACAGATAACAGATAACAGAGTTTAAAACAAATCCACAAAAACCAATAATCCCATAAATGAACTGCAAAAGAACCATCAATTACAACAACCAGCTTTCATCACTATACTAACGTAATTGAAAAAAAATCAGTGAAATCTCAGAAGACAAATAAGCAAATTGAAGGTGCATCAACAAATAGATGGTCTCAACAATCAGCTAATTAAACTTAATGAAGATATGATCATATGCAAGAATGAACTCCAAGAAATATCAAGAAAATCACACCTGCATCTAAAATTGGAATTCAATAAAGGGGTGGATATGATGCAGAAAATGCAACAGAAATCAAAATAAAAAAGAAAATTGTAAATTTTCTAGAACTGAATGATAATGATAACACAATATATCAGAACATATGGGACACCATGAAGGCAGTCATAAGGGAAAATTTTATAGCACTAAATGCCTTCATAATGAAGACAGAGAGATCTCAAATTAATAACTTAACCAACTACCTAAAGGCATTGGAAAAACATGAACAATCCAATCATAAGAGTTCCAGATGGAAAGAAATAATTAAGATCAGAGAAGCAAGCAATGAATTGGAAATTAATAAAATAATATAAAAATTGATGAAATAAAAAGCTGGTTCTTCAAAAAAATAAGCAAGGTTTATAAGCCCATGCCCATTTGATCAAAAGAAACAAAAGCGAATTCTCAAATTAACAAGATTGGAAATGAAAATGGAGAGGCCACAAGAGACACCAATGAAATTGGGAGATTCATCAGAACATATTTCACAAAATTGAATAACTTGAAGGAAATGGATGAATTCCTAGACACATACCACCGACCAAAACTAAATCCAGAATAGATGAATTTCCTAAACAACCCTATGACATTCAATGAGATTAAAACTGTAATTAACACTCTCCCCCTCAAAAAAGTCCAGGAACTGATGGATTTTCAAACAAATTTTACCAAACCTTTATCAAATAACTGAAACTGTTTCTACTCAAGTTATTTCACATAACTGGAAAACAAGGAATGCTTCCCAATTTCTTCTGTGAAGCCAGCATTACCCTCATATCAAAATCAGACAGAAAAAACAAAAAAAAATGAAAATTATAGACTAGTATTTCTGATGAACCTAGAAGCAAAAATCCTTGCAAACCAAATTCAACAATACATCAAAAGTATCCTCCTCCTCGATAGACTTCATTCCAGGGATGCAGGGAAATGGATCATCATAATATACCACATACATAAACAAATACAAAAACCACATGAGAGAGAAGGCCTTCAACAATATACAGCATCACCTCATGATCAAAATGCTGGAGAGACTAGGGAAGCGAGGACCATACCTCAATAAAGACTGTTATTAAAGCACCGAAGTCCCAAATCATATCAAATGGGGAAAGACTAGAAGCATTCCCACTGAGATCTGAAACAGACAGGAATGTCCACGCTCATCAAATAGTCCCCAGGAGAGTTAGGGATTCTTCCCCCTACCCTTTTATTCACTCACTAGTCTGTGTTTACTTGGGAGACAGGAACATTCCTTTGGAAAAAAAAAAAACAACTGTCAATTTTGCTTTCCATTCCCTCAATGGGTAATTTAGCTGCCTCATTACTGTTTTTATGTGTGGATTTTACTAGAATTCCTCTGAGATTTTGCTATCCTTTTACCAGTTGATGTGGTGATATAAGCTATCATTACAAAGCCTCTTAAGAAATTAAAGCCTTTTCTCTGAAACAATCACCATCTTGAACTCTCAAGGTCTGGGCTTCACAGCTCAGGGAGGGCTCCTCTCAATCACATTATTAATTTGTCAGCTTCCAGGCCTGACCTGAAGTGTGGGGGTACTTTCATATATTTCAACCTTGGGGGCAGAGGAATAAAAGCACTTGCCGCAAAATATTTGTTTTGGGTTTTTTGCTATTGTTTTTGAAGATCTATTTCCATAAAGTTTTAAACAATTATGTAACAAGTAAAGGAATAAAAAACCTGCCTGAAAAGGAAAGTAGACAGAGCACAATGAAATCCTTCAAACTATTCATCTCCTCCTCTCCCAGCATAATTTGGGGTTATGGCACTATTCAAAGTGAAAACCCATCATTTTGTTGTATGCGTATTACATTCTTTCCTCAGTGAAATTTCTATATCCAATTCCCTTGTGAATTCTTAGAGCAAGAGCAGTATTGATTAGGTTTTTATATCACATCTGCTACTAAGCTGAGATAAAACTGACTTAGCGGATAAAGCCAAATATTTCCTTCTTCTCCTAACCAGGACCTCAGGACCAGGAACAGGAATAAAATGCTACACAGGCATAGGATCTTTCTGTCACACTTATTATTTTGGTTCTTACCTAGGGTTCCCGGCAACCTTAGTATGAGCCCCTAAAGCAAGCACAAGCTACAGACTACAGTTGATTGGACAATATAGTGCATGCGCACAGTTGACAATTGGTAAATATCACATTAAGATGTAAAAATCTGGACTTTCACAGGACGCTGAAAGAACTGGCCTGCAGAATGAGAGTGCAGACTAGCAGGTCATCCTGTGGGCACTTGCTCTCTATTTTGCAAAATATTTTCTTTATTTGACAGAGGGAGACAGTGGGTATGCCAGGGTCTCCAGACACATACACTGCCTTGTGCATCTGGCTTTATGTGGGTACTGGAAAATCGAACTCAGGTCCTTCTGCTTTGCAGGCAAGCGCCTTAACTGGTGAGCCATCTCTCCAGCCAGTTTAGATTTCTAATAAGTTCTTAGGTAATACATATATTGGAGGCCAAGAAATCACACGCTGAGTACCACTGCCTAAGGGATTTCTACACATTATTTTGTTTAGTCACTCATTCATATATTCACTGTTTATTATAATGTGCTTTGCTGTGTATTGAAGATTCAATAGCAATGAAGTATTTGTTTCTTACGGATCAGGGAAAATTGCACCGTTCTGATTATTTTGTACACAGATGTGCACACAGTTAAGACAGAGCAGTGAAGGAGATATCAGGCCTGGCTTCCTTGTGAAGGATAAGGAGACTTGGACAGCCAGAACCTGGAGGAGAGGAGCTGCCTGAGTCAGAGAGCCTGGGCCAAGCCAGGCAAGCTCTGCTTCTTATACTGCCCCTAGGTGTATGGTGGAAAAGTGCACTATTATTTCTAGCATTGCATGGGTTATGAGGATCTGAGCTCTGGTCATCAGGCTTGGGAAGCAAGTGCTTTTAATCACTGAGCCAATTCCCCAGCTATGGTTATTTTTTTATAGTCTGCTTTAACATTTTTATTTTCTTCAAAAGAGCTCAATGCTTTTGCCTTTTCCCCCTCTAAGGATTTGGGGTGGATATGCATCATCGTTCTCGGATAGCTTGTGTTGTGGCCAGCTTTCTAGTTGCTGCGCAGAAAGACCCCAAACAAGAGTGCCTTGTGGAGGAATGGGTTTATTTGGTTTATGGATTTGAGGGGAGACTCCATCCTGGCAGGGAAATCGATGGCATGAGCAGAGGGGTGGACATCACCTCTGCCACAGCACTGGAAATAGCAGCAGGAAGGTGTGCCAAATACTGGCAAGAGGAAGCTGGCTTATAACCCCCATAAGCCCACCCCCAACAACACAGCTCTAGCGAGGTTCTAATTCCCGAACTGCCATCAGCTTGGGATCATTCACTGAGAACACATTCATTTGTTTGTGGGAGATACCTGGATCAAACCATGACAGCTTGTGACATATACATATGACTTAAAATTCTGGTGCTGGTAACCTTATGTTGAGCATATCTTGATTGGTCAAAAGTAAAGATCTTTGGCATTTTTCTACATAGACTAAGGATGGATGTTAGTAAAATTTTCTCTTATTTTTCCCTCATACATTCAAGTGTTCATTATAAAATCTGAACTTTTAAATTATATTATTTAAAAACATTATTAATGTTGTATCTTCTTAAATTTCTATATATAATAACAGGTCAAACACTATTGTGCCCTCATCCCCATGCCCATTACCATGGGGTCCCTCCTCAGTAAGGTTATGGTAGTCAGTGTGGGATCATGAAGGCCTCAGTCAGTTCCAATGGGGTAGTAGGCAACCATGCCTCAGATTATTCCTACCCACTCATGGCTCTAACAATATTGCTGCCCCTCTTCCAAAAAGTTCACTGAGCCATAGAAGACCTGTTGGAAGTCTGCTTTAGTTCTTTGTAGCCTCTGGATTTCTGCTTGCATAGGTTTTGACTATTCTAATTGTCTGTCATCATCACCCTGAGACTGGTTGTTAGGCTAACAGTAAGAGCAGTATTCATGATGTTGCTTCCTCTGCAATTTCTCCTGGACCCTGGCAGATATGATAAAGGTGGTAAGTCTCATGGTATGCATCTTCTTGTCTTATCCATGGATCTAGGCTCTCCTCTGTTTTCTCTGCTATTGTAGTCAGCCACATCCAGCTGGGATGAATCTCCACACCAGGCACAGTTTTGGAAGGAAAGTATTTATTAAAGTAACAGATCCAGGGGAAGTTCAATAATGAAGAAATAGGCTGGTCCCCTTTCACAGATCCAAGCAGAGAGAGAAACCCATCCCCAGTATCACTGTGCGTGGCTCACGGGAGCAGTGATCATAGAGATACACACACACACCGCTTGTAGGTTGATGAAGGTGTGCCGTTTATTGCGGGGAACGAGGCAGTATATATAGAGCTTCCTGGCCAATCAGGGAGCTAATGGTAAGAACCTGTGGTCATGATGTGCAAATAGTCTAATCAGGACTACCTCCTGAAACTCATTAAGCCAAGCCCCTCATGGCAGACTGTCAGGTGCCGTCCAAGACTAAGCCAGGGTGTGCCTCCAAAGGCCCCCAAAGACTTTCGCCCCTGACATAGCCCCCTTTTCTTTTATTTAAAATGGCTCAGGATCGTGTCTGTCTTAGGTTGTCCATGGCAAACTACATTCTTACCCATCATTGGAATTCTGACCTCCAAGTGTCAGAACCCTGTCTTAGGTTGATATGTATTTCCATGGATCTTACCCGTCTCTGACTACGGATCCAGCATTTTAAGCCATACATGGGGGAGGATCGGTCACCCATAGCTGCTATGGCTTGCTTAATTAGCTGTTCTTACAGTTGTTGGCATATCTGAGATTGGCAAAGTGTTAATGCACATCAGACCAAGAGTTCTTATCATAGACGCTATAATCGGGGTATGCACTTTAGCAATAAGGATTAAACTCATAAGTTAGCAATAAAGATTAAACTCATAAGTCCAATGACAAGTTAACATATATGATAGCTGTCTAGATATTTTTGCTGCAAAACATCAATTATACAAAGTCCCACATAGGAAGAATACAATAGAATGAACACATCACAATGTCATTAATTTTCCAACGATATCAATCTGCAAAGGAACAATTCACTGATCAAGAATCATAAGTCCAGTTTTAAATTGTCCATTTAATTGATCCTTGATGTTCAGAGCTTGGGCAGTCGCAGAAAAAAGAGTATTGAAAGTCTGTGCTGTAGAAACTGAAGTAACAAGATAGTAGCCATCATAGTTGAAACAGCTATCGCAGCAATTACAGAAGCTATTCCAAAGTCTCTCTTTTTACGAACTGCAAATGATGTATGAGAACCGAAGTCCACAAGAACTGAAATCTTAAAGAGTTAGTTCAAGCACACAAAATAAGACAATTGTTGAAATAATATCTTAGATGAAACGCTGCGATCATCTGCAACAAAGCAAAGCAGTGTCCTGCCAAATTTTTGAAAAGGAAAACCTGTGACAACCAATGTTGTTAGCTAAATTAAGTTATTCCATCACACTTATCTAATAGGAATATAGAAACCACAATGAATGAAATTAAACCTTACCAGTCAAATAATGACCACCTGGCAGTATTAGCATAAACAAATAGACCCATCTCCTTAAAATTCACAATGCTTTTAAATGTGAGAACCTCACCCTAGAAAATTAATATCAGTAAGCAACTTCCATCCCAAAGACTCAATTTGTCCTTGACAAAGAAACATAGCTAGTCTTGGTGAGTACCCCAAGAGTTCCTCTTGTGCATTTCTTAATCCACAAACAATTTAGTCACTGAACCAACAGCTATAACTGGAGTGATCAGGTCGAGTGTTAGCCTGTATGGTTTCACAAGCAAAAGAACATCTGTACTCTGTTTTATAAAAACTTAAGCTAGAGAAGCATTTCTTTTATAATTTGCCATGACTTCTTTTTGCAAAATTCCCAAAATTAAGAAAGAGACTTTCTAGGGGCATTCTCCACCTTCTTTTTAATTTATAAGCAAGCAGAAAATATGTAGTACGTATTGCAGACAATGTCTCTAACCATTGAGCAATAGATGAGAAAAGAAACATTATGTCTTTTTCTTTGACTCAGTTTACCTATACAATCATGGACTTTATTCTCCTTGTATATCTATTTCCTTTACATTCGTCATAAACCCGTTGGCCCGACGGTCTTATGAGGAAGTATTGGAAAATATGTATCTCTTTCTGGGTTTTGGCAATAGGGAGCCCTCTGTCCTACAGTCAAAAGCCAGTGGAGCACAAAAGTATATGCTCTTTCTTTTGTTAAGTCCATGAGCCTTAGTAATTGCTTTCATAGGAAAATTGACATCCAATACATATTTATCTTTACTTTTAGTTCTTTTATATCTTATAGAATTCAGAGAAACCACAGTCATTTCTCATATGTAACACCTCTATAAATATTATTTTTGGAACATTGACAACCCATATAAGATTAGCACATTCAACTATTGATAGAATTTTTAGAACTGAGTAAGGAACAAAAATGGAGAACAGGTGTGGGAATAATAAAAATATATCTTAACTTACTCAGAGTCATCTCGATTTTTTATCACTGGCCGAGTTAGTCGCTCTGGGACCCAAATCGGTGAGGCTTTGTTCTGTGGAAATACACAAACCGAGCCTTGGCCCCAATAAAGTACTGGATCCGGGCCGCACCATTGGCCAGTAAGAATATTCCTCCATTTTACAGTCACTCCATTAAATTGTCTATGGTTTGTATGTCTGTCAGCTGCAGAGCGACCTTCATTGTCCAGTGTTAAAAAATTCAAAATGAAGAGAGAGACAGAGAGTTTGTCTTTAGGAGACCTGAAGGTGTCCCCTATTCCTCCTTTCTGTTTGCAAAAAGCATTCTTAAGGGTAAGATGAGCACGCTCAACAATACTTTGACCTTGTGGATTGTAAGGAATGCCTGTAATTAAAGAAATCTCAAATTTAGTGAGGAATTGCTTAAAGGAAGTTGAAGTATAAGCAGGACCATTGTCAGTTTTAATTTGTTTAGGGATTCCCCAAGCAGCAAAGGCTTGGAGACAGTGGGAAATAACGTCTTTGACCTTTTCTCCACTGTGAGGTGACGCAAAAATAACTCCTGAACCACAGACACATGAAAAAACTTAAGAGTACCAAATTCTGGAATGTGAGTAACATCCATTTGCCATATGTGATTAGGTTTTAAACCTCGAGGGTTGATTCCAAAAGATTGTACTGGAATAAGGTGGTAGAGTTAACATATAGCAGCTGTTTCAGTGGCCCCAACTAAAAACCCAGTTCCTGATTCTTATTAAGATGGGAATTGGAAATACTTTGAGTGGTCAATCTAAGATCTATTTGGCTTAATACATCTCTTCCCCATAAAGAAATCGGCAATGCACATACATAAGGTTGAAACAATCCACTATGTCCTTCCTCATCTTTCCACCTCAAGGTAGTGGCACTTTGGTCAGGACTTTCAGCTATTCCTAATCCTCGAAGAGTCTGATTCGCCTTGACAACTGGCCAATCCTTAGGCCAATCAAGATATTTTATTATGCTCTTGTCAGCTCCCGTGTCCAGGAGCCCCAAAAACTTTTTCTCTCTAATTTTTAACATTAATAAGGGTCTTTCTTTTAATTCCATAGTTAAATAAGCCAGTGAATCACCTGATGATTCTAGCCCTTTTTCTTCTCTACTAGAATCCAGG
>PVHP010036893.1:0-17475 GCA_004024765.1 Zapus hudsonius
GATCATTCAAATGTATGTTACTTCATTTTCCAGAGATTGACATGAATAACTCTCAGAACAATTTAATATTGGGAGAGGATATTGCTATTTTCAACTATCCTCATCTTGTTTGTGGAGTACTTAGTCACTGGCTTCATAAATACTTTAAAAAGTGCCAGTCTGTCTATCAGCACTGTTCAAGGAATATAGAATGATAAAGAGAAGTAACAAAACAATGCTTCCTCAGCATTCTTGTTATCTGTGCTCTTATTTTGTTGATTCAAAAAAATTACCCTGATTTTTTTCTGTGACTTCACGTGATATCTGTGATATGTGCTTTAAATAACACATATTGAAATATCTAAGTGAAAGATGTGTGTATATTTTTATGGAGTTTAATATCTAATTTTTTTTGCAAAAATATTCAAATTAACAAAGTTTACTTATTAGATTTCAGAGGCTGCCAAGAGATTTGGGAGCATAGTTTAACTATATTAAAAAAGTGCTTTTAATCACTTGCATTAATAATAAGTAAAAGCATCAGATATTTAAAAACTATTTGATATAGGACTATTAACTATGGTTCCAAATAAAGAGTAAAGCAGGGGAAAAGGAAACCATTATTCTGGTAAACATCCAAGTCCAGGGCACATACGTAAATCTCATATTATCTGGGATCATATCTGCATTACAGTTATAACTAACAATTTCATTTACTATGTGACTCCACAGGCAAAAATTACCAACTGTTCATCAGTCATTCGACCTGTATTTTTGCTTCATTTTTGCTCCATATTTTACAAAAACATTTTTGAAACTTGTAAACTGACCCACTTGTAATCCTCTGGGGGGAAGGAAGGGGGGGAATTTTTGTGTGAATCTCTGTTTCAGAATGATATACACTCAGCACAGGGTAGAATGGGAAGAAGAAAGAAATCTGAAGAACTGAACAACTGTATTGAGCTGCTTGGTTTTTACCTTTAGAGTGAGTGAGCAGCAAATCCCATCAGACGTCTATGGGAAAACACAGTCGATTCATTCAGAAGTCAAACTTTTCTAAGGCAGTCCATTAGCTTGAACCTTCTGCTTCCTGTCTTTAATACTGTTATTTGTACATATAAAATTTATTACAATTTTCCTCTCAGTTAATTATATGATTTTATTTTCTTAATTACTATATGCAAAATGAAAGATAAAATCTCAGTGTGTGGGCTTGGGAGAAAAGTTAGTGGTTTACAGAGCTTGCTGACATACCTGCCAGCCTGAATTTCATTCCCCAGCACCCACATAAAGCTCTACTGAGCTTGAAAATGTGATCTCAACAAGCCCTAGGCAATGGGAGGCAGAAGCAGAAGATTCCAGAAGCCCCTGGGCCATCTAGATGACTATACTTGAACACACATACACACACACAACCACACAGAGAGAAAAAAAGAGAGAGAGAATGTCTGTAGAATATTTGTAATGCAGTGCTTGATGTGATCTGTATATAGTGTATGCAATTATGTGCACAAATATATGTATATATGTATGTGCATGGGAATCCAGAGGAGAAAGTTGGTGTGGTAATTTGAATGGATGCCCCCAATAGATTCAGGAGTTTTTTTTTAAAATCTTATAATTGGAAGGAGGTGTCACCTGGGGCAGATCTTAGGGCCCAGCCCCAAGGTGTTACTGGGGGCTGATCTGGAAATCCAGCCCAATGTGTGCAAAGAGGAGTCTGAGCTCTGTGCATTTCCCTACTGTTGGCTTGTGTGTGAGGTGCTGGTGATGGGTTTTCTCTCTGCTGGGACCTGTGAAAGTCATTCACGCCATTGTGGAATTTCCCCTGGATCTGTAGGCTTCAAATGAATCCCTTCTTCCTCCTATAAACTGTACCTGGTTTGGAAGTTCATCCCAACCACTGAAGCTGATTACAACAGTTGTTTATCTTCTTTCAGCTCATTTGCCTATTTACCCAAATAGAGAATCTTAAGTGCCACTCAATTCAGAGTGCTGCTCCAGTCCCTGCCAGCTGTAGGGCTGGGCTTGCAGATGTGTATGGCCATGATCAGTATATATGTGGTTTCTAGGGAATTAAAATTGGTGGTGTCAGATGTTTAAAGCATTTCCAATGGCTAAGCCACCTCCCCAGCCCCTGATTTCCCATTTTTCAAGTTTATATTTTCAGATCCTCTGATTTGTATTTTGTTTCTGAACTTAAAGTAATCTTACAAATAATAATTATAGGAAAGTAAGACACTTTCCTGGATTTGGAGGATTCCACCTATATGTTGAGTATGTGTCAAGTGTTAAGAGCAGTTCTGTGTATCACAGGAGAAAAAGCGACACAGGTGGATCTTGATATAGAATTATAGTTAAATTTAATAAAGGAGACATGAACCTACATTATCTTCCCACAGTTTTCTTTTTAAATGCTTAAAACTTAGTTAAAATAGTCTAATAACAAGAAAATATTGTAATAACTTTTCAACTGAATTATTGTAGAAGAGAAATAGTTCAGCCTAGAATTTCATTTTGGCAATATGAAACTTAATTATAAATTTAAAATGTTGTGTTTTAGTGATTGTATAATTTAATAGAATCTTACTTTCACAAGAGTTCACCAACTATTTATATAATTTTTCTTAAAGTGCAATTCTAAAGAAGAAAATTTTATATAAATTAAATACTTTTTTCACAAATATATGCCAGGAAGGGCGAGTTATGATAAAAGTGACCATAATTACAAGATATGTGCTTGCCATACATAACTTAGAAAATTATAGCTGGGGGCGCAGTTCAGCCCTGGGATTTTAATACTTAGATTCCATGGATACAGAGTCCTAAATCCTGACAGATTCCTTTTTACACTTAATCCTTATGAGGAATATAAAGGGAGATTCCCATGGTGTGATTGTTTTTTGTTGTCAACTTGATTTGTTAGCAATCCACAGTAATCTTGAGTGTTGCTTAGCAGATTTCCTCCTAATTGAAGAAAGGAGACTCATGGGATTCAGGAAGTCATGTTAACTAGAAACAAATATTCCTTCCTGGAAAGGGTGTGCAGGAAGGAAATTCCAGAGACTCAGGAAGTCAAAAAGTCTGGGAAAGGCTTGCAACCCCCCCTAAAGGATATATAAAGGGGAAGGAAATATCTCTCTTCCTTCCACCTGTTTGCTGGTGTGTGTGTGTGTATTGTGTTGGTGATGTCTTCTCTCTCTGCTTGAAACTGTGAAAGGGGGCCAGTCTTTCAAGATTATAGAACTTCCCCTGGATCTGTAACTTTAATAAATCCCTTCCTCCTATAACTGTGCCTTGTTTGGAAGTTCATCCCAGTGGCATGTGGCTGCCTGTGACACATGATGAGTGCTGTTAGTGATTGTATGTGTTTTAAGGACATCCTACATTCACCCTTGCTTCCTTGGCCAGAACTTCGATAAAAAAGCTAAATAGTAAAGGAACAGTGAGAGCTTTTTAGTGACAGAGGCATGCAAGCACATGAATGATCTTCTTTATCGCCTTTATGTAGAATATTTGTTAAATTTCAGTGAAAGCTAAAACCATATGATGATGTTAAAATATGCCCCCCCCCTTATTTCATCAAGGTCAGTTGGTCAATCAGTTACAAGAAGGTGATGATCAAGGTAGAATCTGGGGATCTTGAATGTCCACAGAGTGCAGTCATTTCCTAAGAATTTCTTGAAGTTAAATGCCATTCCCTTGTTAAAAATAGAAGGATGGAGGAGAGAGAGGGAAAGAGCAGAGACAAGAGGAATGAAGACAGGGAGGGAATGAGAAATGAAGAGCAATAGGACAAATGGAAGTTTCTAAGTAGGGATGAACACCTGATTCATTTACTCAATATTATTTTGCTCCTCTGTGAAGTCTTTATTCCACATAACAACCAACTTCCAAAATAACCTTTCAAGACAACCCACATTCTTAGCAGCCATATACTTTGCCCAGCTCTGAAGCAGATGTAGAAGTGTTTGGGACTTGCATTATATCACCCTTATTCTAAGAACACAGTTATATAAGTTTGTAGAAACAATATTCAGGGAATCTAACTCTGCCTCCAGAGACATAAATCATCAAAGGTTAAGCAGAGTACCACCTAATCATAGGTTCTTGTTTCATATATTCTAGCATAATCTAGCAAGATATGTATTTACAGATATATTTAATGTAATATATGTATAAAGAGGGTCATATAAGTCTTTATCCATCCATCAGTAATTGCCTTGAAGCTGAAGTACATATATTCAAGAGCTCCTTCTGGTTACTATTTCTAATTTATCTATTGTTCATTGAAGTGCCAGAATACCACGATCACTTTAGTATTCTTTCTGTCTTCTTCCCCAGAAGGGAAATGAATCATGCACATAGTTTCTACTTTCTTCCTTCCCAAGCCCAACAGTAGCTCAGGTGCATTTGTTTAAGAATGAACTTAAGCCACAGCCATCATTTGTCACTTCTTCACCTCGAATTGGTTGCATTATATACATCATTCCTGATCACATGGCAACATCCTAAACTTAGCAACTTCTCCATGTTACAACACAGCTGCAGACATTATCCAGTGACTTTCCTGTGCCAGCACACCCTTGCCGCCAAGCCAAGAGTATTTATAGTTAGACAACTTCAGATTAACACTCAGGTTTCATTTTAACTTCTCATTACTGGTGACTTGACCCAAGTTTCCTTTAAGGACTACTCTGCTTTCTCTTTCTACCACCTATGGGATACCCTCTTGGCTTTTATACTGTGCGTACCACTCCTTGACACTGCTCTAACTCTGATGGCCTCATTCTTTCCTACCCTACCTCAAGTTCATGTATAATACCCTAATAATTTCAATTATGACAAATGTTACCATGACCTCTAATGAGGATTTCCCTTATTTTCATAATTTTGTTGTAAGCTCATCTAGTGAATTATATCTTAGACTTCATAAACTTTCTTTAATTTCAATCACAATTTATCAAATTATTACACAGATATATAAAATAACTGGTATGTATTTCACATTATTCCATGATATAAAATTCATCAAAAAGTCTATTTTTTTCTATTATTTTCAAATTGGATCAAGCAAATGTTTCAAAGTTTTTAAATTTGGAGACAATATTTTTCAGACAAGAAAATAAGCATTAATCTAAATCCTTTTTTATACCTATGTGAGAAACATAAATTTAACTTCTATAAACATTAATTTTTACACCAAAATTCCAGGTCATGTCATTGCTTTATTTTCTATTATTTGAAATAAGCAAGGAGGATATACAACTGATCAGGGATGGGGAGGGGGGAATTGGGAATTCGGGATAACAACGCATGGTTTGCCCACTAAATAATGTAACACATTATGGACAATAAATATATATTAAAAAAAAAAAGAAAAAAAAAGAAAAAAAAGATTAATTGGATATGTATATTGTACTTTTATTTCTATTTCCTTTAAAAATATTTTATTTACTTGAGAGAGAGAGAGAGAGAGAGAGAGAGAGAGAGTGCATTGGGACCTCCAGCCAATGGAAACTCCAGACACATGCACCACCTTGTACATCTGACTTTATGTGTGTACTGCAGAATCGAATCAAACCCCAGGTCCTTAGGCATTTCAGGAAAGAGCCTTAACTGCTGAGCCATCTCTTCAGCCCAAAAATAATACTTTTAAATTGGAGAATAAAAAATTATTTCAAGCAATTATGTAGAATTTATATAGCTATCACAAAATGGGCAGAGTGAATGGCTTTCTTGCAAATTTAAGAAGAGTCAGTGTTAAGGAAACTTCACTTTAAGGAGAAAATAAGTGAGCAGAGAGTAGCAGAAGACCAGTAAGTTAGGCTTTGGGATATATGTGCTTGAATAGCTTTAGCAACTTGTTTTTGATATTAATCTAATGTCATGTGGTCAGTTCAATATGTCCTCTACAATGACAACTAAGTCTTCATAATGAATTTTAGTTGGTATTTAAAAGAGGAAGCATAGTTAGGTTTAGAAATATTGTCTGGTTACATGCAGGATTTTATGTTAAATATATGCTAGTCAAAATTTGTGGAAAAAGTAAACCTAAAGAGAGGCTGGGCATTTGTCTTTCGTTTTAGATGAGATCAGATGCACACTGGCTGAAGAGTCTCACCCCTGTGCTCAGTGTCCACAGTGAGATGATAAGAAAGTGGAAAAGAAACATCCACCCTATCCATACTCCATGTGACCCTTACTTAGTAGCCTCAAACACAGGTTCTGCTACTTTCAACCAAAGTGATGACCACTTAGGCTTCATCGCAGGAAAGCATTCAGAGTTTCTGAAAGAGTAGTAAGAATGCATCTTATCTTCTGTAGAAAGACGAATTGCCACACTCATTCTGGCTGTTTTATTTATTTGAATTCTTTTGTAACTAATTGCTCTACTGTCTGGATCAAACACTGTCTGTGTCTGATACTCATACTCCTTAGATTACATTCACAGTGACTGTAAGTGGGACAGTAATGATTTAACATATCAGAATCTGTTTTCTAAAGAGGCTACTTTCTTATCTTTCTGAATGAATTACCTGGGAAACTGATTTGAGAACAACTCTATCTTCCAGTAGTGTGAGAAACCTTTCAGCTCGTTACCAGACAGCAATTTACTGAGACATTAATCAGGATGATGATAATGGTATGAATTACTCTGTGCCTCCAAATAAGAAAGAATCTACTGCAACCGACCAAAATTTATAGCTGCTGCGGCTTGCGTCGTAGCTTAGCTGTTCACATGTGGCTTATGTCAGTGGCAGAAACAGCATTATTTTCTAAATCACATTGATTTGGTATGTGGCATTGAAAGATCTTAGACAGAATCAAGGCCTGTATAAATTGCACAATGAAGTCCTCAAAACTGCTTATCTATTTTTCAGTTCTGTCAAAAGGAGCCCAAGGGCCAAGCATTCTCCACACACAATGCTACTAGTCAAAGAATAAGAACTGAGGCCTCTCACTTTCCTTCTTTTTTTGGCCAGGAGCCAGATGGACATTTTCCATTTTTGTTAGTTTTGGCAAAGAAGAAAGAGAGAGGAAACTTTACTGCTTAGTAACTGATGGTTTTTCTATTTTGTTTTTATTAAAAAATGTTGAAATGTGGACCCTTTGTCAAAATTATTTTATTATTGAAGGGTGGGTGGGGTGGATGACCTGACATCTGTTCAGAAAACCATTACTAGCACTGATAATGAACCAACTTCTTTGGGTTCCCCAACGAAGCAGTGCTTAATTACAATAAATTACACTGCAGTCTGGTGACCGATGTGCATGTGTAATGAATTGCTACAGTCTGGGAGGTTAATCTGTGGGGAGGGAACAAACTTAGTCCATCTGATATTGCAATAAAAAGTCTGATCTTTTTTGATTACTTGATGATATATTTTGGGCATGAAACTAAAAGTAAGAGTTTTCATTGGCCATAGATTTGTTGGGTCTTCAAGACTAAAACATTGGAAAACCAACATCCCTAATGGTGACATTGAAATGAAATTCAAAACTTAAATACATCAGCAATGGAATGCAACCCACCCAGAATGAAAGACTGGTGGTCTTCAAAGCCAGCAATGTGCAAGATGTAGTATGCAGATTCGATGTGCATTCAGAAAACGATGGCTCTGAAGCCAAGCCGTCTTTGCCTACTCAATGAATTGTAGCTTTACTTCTCAACTTATTTATGTAATAAGGAAATAAATATTCTTTTCACATAATCCTCTGACATATTTCTTGGAGCCTGCATAGAAATATGACTTTCTTTAGGAAACACAGGAAGAAAATGGTTTTATAGCCCTAAACTTGAAACTGAATACCACTTAGACCAAAAAGTAGACCTGTTGTCTGATCATTAACAAGCTAAGTGAAGAAAAACAATAATGAAAACAACTAAAAAAATCTATAATGTGTCACAAAGTTTATATCTGGAGAATTACAGGGAATAATGACTTCTTGATTTTGTAACCATGTGTTTAGTATTGTCGGCTCACACTGTGATGTCTAAACCTGGCAGATTTTGAGATCAAGTTCCATAGCAAAACATTACACCACCTTAAGGTGTTATGAGTTTCTTTTTCTTCCTCAGCGTGGACTTACATGTCCTAACGAAGAACTCCATACCAAATATTGGAAAGGCCAATTCCCTGGCTACATAGTCATTGAAAGCAGAAGTGAATGATTAATTAAAATGCTTAATCCTCCTAGAATTACTATCTCTCTGTTTCTTTCCTTTTTAATATGTGGTTCCTTGACAGATGATTTAGGGACAAATCTCTGACAATTAAGGTCTTTGAGAAAAGTTAAAATATGATGTACTATGTTTCTAAAAGAAGATAAGAAACACTATTCCAGATAAATCAATCAAGGGGCCTATTTTCATAACAATTATCTAATAAATTTTAAAGAGGAGAAATGTAAGGAAAGGATTTACATAATTGGAGACATTGTGCAGGCCCTTATAAGATAGATGTATTTATTTCCTATCTTTATAGTTTTCTTATTCCTCAGAAAATTCATAGCCTGATAAACATCAGTACAAAGTCTTACAATAGACGATCTGAAAGTAAATGAAGGAAATCTACTATTACAATATTTCTTAAAGATTAGGGTTACATATTCCTAAATGGCTAAACTTTGTTTTCTCAGAAGTTTTGCACTGCTGATATCTCAGTAAACTTTGATATTGTTTAAGGATCAGAGAGCTCCCTCATGTTTCTGGCAATTTCACTGGTGTGCTTCACTCCCCTTAAAAAAAACACACAGAATCTTAGGAAGTCATTTAAAAATTTTTTCTTCATGGTATTATTATTTAAATAATAAATTACTTAATAAAAGGGGGATGAGGAGATGTCTCAGCAGCTAAAAGTGCCTGCTTGCAAAGGCTGCCTGCCTTAGTTCAGTTTTCTAGTACACATGTAAAGCCAGATGCACAAAATAGTTCATGCATTTAGAGTTCATTTATACTGGCAAAAGGCTCTGGTGTGACCATATATGCTCTCTCTCTCTCTCTCTCTCTCTCTCTCTCTCTCTCTCTCTGTCTCTCTCTTTCTCTCTCTCTGTCTCTCTCTGTGTGTCTCTTTATAAATAATAAATAGAAAGAAATAAGGAAAATCAAAGTTAATAAAAGTAAGTTTTCTTTGTATAATCCCACAACAGAATAATATGGGACCATATTACAAAACTCTTTCAAACTGCTTTTGAGGAATTGTTGTGTGTCATCTTGTATAAAAATTTACATAAAATTTGCATATATGTGTTGCCTAAAGTTGAAAATACTTTGGTACAGGCAGTCTATAAAAAGAATCTGAACATTGAAAGAAATAATTTCTACTAATCAATCAAAGTCGATTGAAGGATGGGAAATAGTAAGACTCCTTTTCATCCAAGAGTTCAAGGGACAACTTACAGTGGCCATAATAAGATAGTCTACAAATAGGCACTGTTCTTCTTGGAGGAGGATCCCCAAAAATGCATTCTCTATTTGCAGTGCATCCATATGCATTTAAGTTTGCTTTCACAATATATTGAATTTGTCTAAATAAATCTCCAATATAAAATTAACTAAAATGTTAGATTTGATGACAAGTTACATGTAAAAGTTTTAATATAACGATTATTAAAAATATTTTATTTCTTTTCAAGAAGACAGAGATTAAGAGAACAAAATGATTTTTAAAGGAGTGGTTTCTTTTTCCTATATCTTTTAAGGTCAAGTCCAGGTATTTTACCACATATGGCACAAGTACTAGACAGAAAATGGCATGGTGACACACCTATTATCCCAGCTCAGCACTTGGAAAACTGAAGGAGGACCATGAGTCTGAGGTCCTCATGGAACACACAGTGAGTTCAAGGCCATCTGAACTAAATAATAAGACAGGGGCTGGGGATGGAGCTCAGTAGTAGAGTACTTGACTAGAATGCCCAGAATTCAGGGTTCCAGCTCCACACACCATGTAGAAACAAGACTAGGATTCAATTTATTTAAAAAATAGACTGAATAAAACCATGTACACTATAGAGAAAATGTGACTCTATTAAAAAGTATTAAATACAATGAATTAAATTTGGCTTTAGAAAATTCTAAGGATTTCTTCAGATTATGTCTTTTATTATGGCTTCAACCTAGCCATCATCTTTTAGTAAGTCTCTGAAGAAATCGGCTGACCTATAAAGACTTGATAGGTCATCCTTTAATGTTTCTTCACTGCTTAGAAGGAAAGCCATGTGCAAAGAAAACACAAGATAAATGGTCCACCTTGCAGAACCATGTCCCAGCATAGATTGTAACAACATTTCCATCTTCAACAAGATGGAAATTAAATGGCATTCAAGAAGTTAAGGAAAGAGGGTGAAAAAGCCTGTACTTTGCATATGCATAGGAATTTCTTGAATTATTTGTGTTTGAGAGGACAGAGTTGTTTTTGCTTCTTGAAGGAATGTACAAATAATGATGGTGATGAAAAGGAAGGGTGAGATATTGCTGGAAACTGTCAGGATGGTGATAGAATGATGGAGTGAGGAAGGTCATCCTGGGAAAACACAAATGCCATGCTAGAAACGTCTTCTCTTTGATAGTGATACTCCTAAGGACACCAACACATTAAAGAAAAAAAGTCCATTTCAAATATAATGCAATAAGCACATTTCATTATTTGTCTATGTTGTTTTATTTTGGAAAGCACTATTTCTTTGGCTATGCACACTTTTAAATTTCCACATAGATATTAGCTTTGTGAAATGTAGAATCCTGAAGAAACCCAAGACAGACAGTGTTATCTGTCTTCATGTTGCCCTGTTGACATACAGCCAGGAACAAATGCTTCAAGGGACTCTTCATAGCCCTCACTTTTTAGTGAGAAAACTAGACTTAAAATGACGTTTCTAAAGTCACAAAACTAACACTGTTAAGATGAAAATTAAAACAATTATCTCTGATGCCAGAACACTTTCCTGTATACATACTGACGTAGTCAGCCACACACCGCTGGGATGAATCTCCAAACCAGGCACAGTTTTGGGGAGGAATGTATTTATTCAAGCTACAGATCCAGGGGAAGTCTCATAAAAGTGAAAGAGGCTGGCCCTCTTTCACAGGTCCAAGCAGAGAGAGAAATCCATCAACAACACCATACACACAGAACAGGGAAGAGGCAGGAGAGGGCCAAGGAGAGAATTTCTTCCCCTTTATGTAGTCTTAGGGTGAGGTCTTACAACCCTTCCCCAGGCTTAATGGCTTCCTGAGTCTCTGGAATTTCCTTCCTGCACTGCCCACACAGGAAAGGTTGTTGACTTCCTGATTCTTTGAGCCTTTTACATCCTACCCATGCTGATAGGCTGCCTTCCTGTAAACATCCTCAGAGACCCGCTCAAGATTACTTGAAAGGTCAAGGTGACAACAAAACTTAACCATCACACATACTGTAGATGCAAAAGTAAAATTATCCCACATTCGTAATAAAAATGTAAAGACTAAGAGCTATCCAAAGCTGCAGTGCAGCACAAGACCAGGGAAATCAATTATGGAACTGACTATGAAGTTACCCACAGGCCTGGAGCAACAATGTCTGCATGTCCATGGGTGTGCTTCTCAGGATCCTGCACAATCCTGGGGACAGTTCTTGAGGGGTGTGGGTTTGATGTTCAGTAGATGTATATGCAAGTCTGCCTTGTACTATTACAGACATGAGCTTGAGTATGATAACTTCTTTGGTAACTTAATTTAATTTTCCTACTTGAAAACTTGGGGTTGGAATGTTCCCCACCTCTTCAAAATGTTTGTCAGCAAAGAACATAGAGAGTTTGGAAAGAATATTCACTATGACTAGCAACAATTAAGTATAGAACAGTTTATTAATTGCTTTGCTTTCCCATCAGCTCATATTAGTGTATAAGAAATGGTATAAACCAGGTGTGGTGGCACATGCCTTTAATCCAAGCACTCGGGAGGCAGAGGTAGGAGGATCACCATGAGTTCAAGGCCAGCCTGAGATTACATAGTGAATTCCAGGTCAGCCTGGGCTAGAGCAAGACCCTACCTCAAAAAACCAAAAAAAAAAAAAATGGTATAGCAAATAATACTGAATTGTGAAGTAGTCTTTTATTTGTAATATTAGCTGAACATACTTCCAGATTAGCCCTTGTAACTAGGTTAAGTGCACATGCGTTCACTAATGTTAAGCTTATTCATATCACTGTGCAAGCAACTTATCACTACTGTCAATTTCAAGAATTCTTCATTTTGCAAAACTGAAAATTTGTATTTATTACACAACTCTTTATTCCCTTTCCTCCCAGGCCTGGACAATCTACTTTTTGTAACGATTAATTTAACTACTCTATATATTACCCATAAATGAATCATGCTATTTTGTTTTTTGTGGCTAGCATGTAATAGAATTTTGTTCTTTTTATAGACTTAGTTCTTACCCATACTGCTAAATGTGGCTGAGCAAATATCATTTAGCAACTCTCCATTCAATGGTTTTTAACCTATAAGTAAAATTGCTGGATTACAAGCTATTGTCACCTTTTGGAGGGAACACCATATTGTTTTTCATACAGGCTACAGCCTTCCCACCAAAAACACACTGGGTTCCAATCAGTTCACATGCTTGCCAACATTATTTTTTGATTGCTTTTAATAATAACCATCCTAATTGATGCAATGTAGTTATCAGTTATTTATTTTTACTTTTTGGATGTCTGTACATGTGTAGTGTATGTGCATATGTGTGTTTATACATGTGTGGACTCATGTGTATAGGTATTTTATGCATATACATGCATGTGTGCTTGGAGATCAGAGATCAGCTCTCAGGAGTACCATTCACTTATTTTGAAGCAGGGTTTTATTGGCCCAGTGCTAACCCATTTGGCTCAACTAAGTGGTCAAAGAGATGCAGAGATCCACCTGTCTGCTTCCTTAGCTCAGAGATGTCAAGTGCATGCCTCCATGCCTGGCATTTTACATAGATATTGGGAACGGAATTCAATTTCTCATTCTTGTGAACTATCTCTCCAGTCCTAATCTTTAAAAACTTTCAATGCAGCACATATTTAAGGAACTGTTTGACATTCATGTTTTGCAATGTGACTGCTCTGCTACTATTAATACGATGTGTCTGGAAGTTTGCAAATCAAAACAATTGTGAGGAAGGCAATTAGAATTCCTAAGGACTCACAGTGCTTATATTAAGAATGTGAGTGGAAATGAGCACAAACCAATAGCTGCAGTTTTGATTATTGTTAGGTTTATACAAGTTATCCTGAAATCTATTTATTTCACAACCTAACACTGTAATGATAAAGCCAAGTTAGTGGTATGAGATTAGGAAGCTTGACTTGGTTTGTTTTATATTAAAATTTGGTAGCTTCTTAAAAAGTTCACCACTCATTTCACTTTTTCCCCTATTAAATGATGTGTAGTGGATATCCCAGAGACTTCTGCTAGCAGTAACACACTCAATGATAAGATTTTCTTTCTTATGATCTGTACACTTAAGGCTTTGATTATGGTTGAAAAAATCAAAGTCAATGCTTTCTTTTGTTATTGTCTTACAGAGAGAGAGAGAGAGAGAGAGAGAGAGAGAGAGAGAGAGAGAGAGAGAGAGAGAGAGAGAGAGAGAGAGAGAGAGAGAGAGAGAGAGAGAGAGAGAGAGAGAGAGAGAGAGAGAGAACCTAAGCATTACTAACAAATACACCTGTGTAATGCAGGAATACATCGTATGACAAAAATAAAAGACTCAATCAGAAACTTATGCATGAGAGTCTCTTAATTAATTTTAGAAAGAAGTCATGATGAGCAAGCCATATAATGGTTTTCCCTCTGAAGCTCTGTTTCTCCAGCTTCTAACCTCTCATTGGATGAATGAATCCCTAATGGCCGTATGTGTTTCAGCTCCCTTTGAAACAGTCATCACAAAAAATAAATGCCAAGGAGGAAAAAAAGTATATGAGTAAGAAAATAGTTGCCAAAGTTTATTTTGTTTTCCTTCAGATGAATCTGGTAATTAATTAGTTTGATCCTTTGGTGTATTAAGTCAATTTAATACATGCTTAATAAGGATCCATTGCATCACAGTAAGGTTTTATAAGGTTAAATATTTGCATGCTTATAGCTGTGTCCAACTTGAGTGTCGTGGGAAAATATTTTAACTTAATGTATTAGGTGTTTGAATCCATTGAAGACAACATGTATGTTTATATAGTGTATTTAATATAGAAATGTATGATGGATTCACACCATGCTGAAGATATGTAGAATAGTCTGAGGGTTAATATAACAAAAATAACACTCTTCCTGCTACCCTTTTCATGTGTGTTAAAATATTACTACAATTATTTTTGGTTCTAGACTTTTGCTTTCTTGTTAAATCTAATTTAAGTCTCATTCTTCACTTTTTAAAAGATGATAATTTTAAATTATGATTGGATAAACTAAAAGTAATATAAAGAAATGTGCTCATCACAACCCAGGGCAAAGATCCAGAGATACTTAAGATCTTAACAACAAAGCAGACTCAAAATTCACCCACCATGACTCAGAGAACTGAGCAGAAGAGGGGGTGGAAAGATTGTAAGAGACATGGTGGGAGAGAATATCCAGTGACATGTCCCCCTCAGCAAAAATACACAAGGGGGGAGGAAAAAGAAATGAAAAACTGGCTACCTCTGGTACAGTTCATACTCCCTGTCCTACGGACATTTCTAGTATGCACACCGAGGAAGGATCACAGTGGGTAGGGGACAGAGATGAGGGAAATGGGGACACCTTCAAAAGATTTTCTCATACAATGTATAAACTTATTCATAATGAAGATATTAAAAAAAGAATGTGTTTAGAAACAATTTAGGGCTGGAAAGATGGCTCAGTGATTAAGACACTTGATGGCAAAGGCTAATGAGCCAGGTTCGATTCTCCAGTACCCACATAAAGAAGCCAGATGCACAAAGTGACACATGCATCTGAAGTTCTTTTGCAGTGGTTAGAGGCCCTGGCACATCCATTCTCTCTCTATTTCTTTCTCCCTCTGTCTCTTTCTCCTTGCAAATAAATAAAAAATAAAACAATAATTTAGGTTTCCCTTCTTTTCAGAAGAAATTGTTTATTATTATCAAAAATATTGTATGTCTGATTGTTTAAATTTGATTTTATATATGAATTATTTATGCACAGGTCTCTCCAAAATTCACAGTTTGCATTGACATTCAAGTTACTCATATAATTTAACCTTAAAATTATCAAATTGGATCATTTCTCCATACCTTGTCAAGAGCTGAGTAGAGCTTCTTTTGAGTAAAATCTTAGATTTTTCTTGAATTTCTTTTTTATCTTTGGTTTCATGAATGAGAGTGAAAACAGCCTCAGAGAGAGATTGTTCAGAAGTCACAGCTGGGGCTGCTGATGTACTATGGGGAGGCTTTTAGCAGTCTGAGTGGGAAGAGGAGGCACTGATGGGGCTTCTGCTCACATGGGACACAGGGATCCTTGTGAGGAGAACACTCAGAGTAACAAGCATGTAGGCATCCTTAGAAAGTGATACCTTTAGATACAGATTTTATTTTTTTCGAGGTAGGGTCTCCCTCTAGCCCAGGCTGACCTGGAATTCACTATGTAGTCTCAGGGTGGCCTTGAACTCATGGTGATCCTCCTACCTCTGCCTCCTGAATGCTGGAGATTAAAGGCGTGCACCACCACACCCAGCTAGATACAGATTTTTAAAAAGCCAACCTCATACATAACCTCAGAGAGAAGTCTCAGTGGAAATGACTTATTTTCTGAAAGATGTCTTATGAAATGTGTTCAACTGTTCAGATTTTGCCAGAGATGACATAACTCAATGGACTATTAGAGACTAGTCAACTTGTTAATGTAAGAAATCCCTAAATAGATTGGATTTGGAGTGACATTGTGACAGAAGATACATGCTCTCCTGTGCAGTGATATGTGCAGCTAGCTGTGTCAGATGTTTAGAAAGGGGGAGGGAAATTTTTTCCAACAACCAATAATCAATCTTGCATTGCCCAACGTCACAGTCCTGACTATTGCATTACATTTCTGTTTGTCCTGTAACTCTGGCCAGTGTTTTGCATAAATATTCATGAGGTTTTTCACCTTCATCTTTATTGTTCGAACTAAAATTAATGAACCTTTCCAAATGTGGTAACTAAATTATTAAAATTAGTGGAAACAATTTGGTCTCTAAAACTTTCATATGGGATATCAGTGGAAAGGAAATTTCTTATCCATATGTTTCCTGTGCCCTGTGATAAAAATTGAAAAGAAATGCTATCTAGAGACTCAAATGTCTTGGAAGAATCTTGGACAGTGTCCACTTGGGCAAGGCTTGCTCACAAGGCATGTTGCGGTCACATCTCCAGGTGCTCTGTGCAAGGTGATGACTGACTTAATCCAAAAGAAAATTAAACAATGGAACATTTCCATTTGCAGAAAGTTCACATTGGCTGTCGTGTCCTGGATAGCCTATATAGAGTGTAAAATAGCCAACAGGGAGCTGGACGATGAGGTTAAAGAAAGAAGAGAAAGTCCCAAACAGGAACAAAGGAGCTCTTCAGGAGGGCTGCCAACTCGGTTTGCCTCTGCATTTCTGCCTGGTCAATCCTCACCAGAGCTTCAGAGTGGTCTTAAAATGTCAATTTGATCAAGTCATTCCTCTGCACAAAATCTTGCAGTGGGTTTCCTTGTCACCTAGAATATAATTTTAACTCTCTATCAAATGTCACAGGGTTCTTCTTTGGTTCATCCATCTCTTTCTTGTTCCCTTCTGGCACTGCTCACCCACCTTATCTCATTCTAGCTGAGACGTCTTCATGTTCTTCAGTCCCTCCACCTTGGGATCTTTGGAATTTTCTCACCTTCCACTTCTATACACAACCTTCTCTTCTTTGTTTGCATTTGGGCCTTGGCCCACCTAACGAGAAGGATATTTGTTGGTGAAGCTGCATTATGCTCAGTCTCAGGCCCTTGTTGATTGTTCAGCATCGTGTCACATTTGACACTATTTACTCGTTTGCATATATGAAGGCTCTTGTTCTTGAAGACTCCAACCACATAATAATGGCCTACAAAACGTGAAATATTTACAGAACATAGTGGCTCAAACACTTCTTGCATGCATTTACTGAAGCAATGCCAAGTGCCAGTTAAGAAGTCACCTGCTTTCTGCATGAATGTTGGTGATTTGTTCATTCCACTCTCCTGTGAAGTGCTGACACAATGGTTATAGCTTCCAACCAAAAAGGTTTGCTTCGAGCAAAAATAACATAGGGTGCCATTCTTTTTTTTTTTTAATATTTATTGTCCATAATGAGTTACATTATTTAGTGGGCAAACCATGCGTTGTTATCCCGACTTCCCCAATTCCCCCCCTCCCCATCCCTGATCAGTTGTATATCCTCCTCCGTGGGCTGTCTGTATTAGTCCTTGTGGCAAGGGATCCTGTATATCTTAGTACTCATCCCGGTCTTCCTGGCCCA
>PVHP010036894.1:0-17661 GCA_004024765.1 Zapus hudsonius
CCCCCCTTCCCTGAAGGCCCTCCTCAATGGGGTTGTTGGTATTCACTGTGAGGTCAGTCTCTGTGTTGGTGAGGGGACAATGCCTCTGGATCCTCCTTCCCACCCTGTGCCTCTTCCAGTCTTTCCCCCTCCTCTTCCGAGTGTTCCCTGACCCTAGGCAGGTGTGTTACAAGTCTCCTTAGTCTCTGCAACCTCTGACTCTGCTTTAATGAGCTCTTTTGTTTGTTTGGTTTGGTTTTTTTCAACGTAGGGTCATGCTCTATAGCCCAGGCTGACCTGAAATTCACTATGTTGTCTAAGGGTGGCCTTGAACTCTTATGGATCCTCCTACCTCTGCCTCCCAAATGCTGGGATTAAAGGAGTGCACCATCACACCCAACTGATAAATTTTGAGTCTCTTCAGTGCCTACCGAAATCTCCCTGGAGGAGGTTGTCAAACTGTGAGAGCAGCACTCCTGTCTATAATGTGACACACATGATTGTCTCACGCTAGGCAATCAGTTTTCTTGTTGTATCGATGGATCTTGGGTCTCCCCAGTATTTGCCTTCATGGGTAAAAAACAGATTCTCCAACCTAGAGAGAGCAGCAGGGACCAAGGGGGTAAGCATAGTCATTTAGGAGCCTATTCAGGTTTTCTGTTTCTCGTTGGGTCGGCAGAGCTTTCTAGGGGTCTGTGTATCTCGTCCACTGTACACACCCATCTGTCTTACATCTGTAGTATTTTATTCTGAAAACAGATGAAAGGAGAGCACCTTGAGGTCTGAAAAAGTTACAGTAAATAGAAAAAGACAGTAGAGGCTAGAGAGATGGCTCAGCAGTGAAAGGCTCTTGCTTGCGAAGCCTGATGGCCCTGGGTTCAATTCCCCACTCCCCATACAAAGTGGGGGCCTACATATGGAGTTTGTTTGTAGTGACAGGAGGCCCTGGTGCACCTACAGTCGGTCTGTCTGTCTATCTCAGAAAAAAATATTTAAAAAAGAAAATGACAATAATTTGAAAAAGAGTAAAGGTTAAATAGGTCAAATAGATTTCAGTGAGACTAAAGAAGCACGTGCAGTGAGCTCTGAGGGGGGACTTAGGGGCTGGGGAGATGGCTCTGTGCTTCAGAGTACTGGCTGCTTAAGCATGAGAAGTGTTGAGACCAGAGACCACCAAGTGTGACATCCTAAATTCTTGCAAAAAAGCTAGGCATTGCCTGGCATGGTGGCACATGCCTTTAATCCCAGTAGTGGGGAGGCAGAGGTAGGAAGAGCACTGTGAGTTTGAGGCCAGTCTGGAGCTATAGAGTGAGTTCTAGGTTAGCCTGGGCTAGAGTGAGACCTGACCTGGGTGGGAGAAAGCTGGGCATGACCACATACCTCTATAACCCTAGTCTGCAGGGGGAAGGATGCAGAGACCAGAGAAGAGTTGGGGTTCACTAGTAAACAGCAGCTCTAGGTGGAGGGAGAGACCCCCCATCTGAAGGAAATATGTGATTAGCAACAAGAAGACACACAACATTCTCTTGTTTCTGCATGCATGTGCATGGGGCATGTACTTCTACATGCACACATGCATGCATCACGCATCACACACATGGAAAAGAAAAAGGGCCCAGCACATAGTAGGTGCTTAGTAAACTTTAAGTAAACATGTGAACACTCCCTACCCAGAGGCTTGCCCATTGGAGGGTATTAATCAAATATTAGTCTGCTCCTGTCTTCTTTTCCTCATTCCTTCCATCCTCCAGGTTTGCCATTTGCAAGAAAGAGCTCCATCCACTCTTTTTTTTTAATTTTTTTCTTTATTATCCATAATTAGATATGCTGAATAAGCAAATAATGTGTTGATATCCCCAATTCCCCTATTTCCCTCTTTCCTATCCCCAATCAGCTGGGTATCCTCCTCCGTGGATCAGTCCATGGGGTAGGGGGTTATGGATAGCCTAGGGGTCAACCCGGTTCCACCCGCCTTTGTCCATCCACTTTTGAATGTGGACCAAGGAACTATAGGGCAGTTTTCTTTGCTATGGCAGACTAAAAGCAGGGCTTCTTGAACTCATGCCCTTGATAAAATCAAATTAGTTCATGGGCTAAGAGAGAGGGGGGGGGTCATTGCTATTTCATCCACTGGACAGTATTGGCAAGTACCTATGCACTTTTCCAGGGATGACAGAAAAAAATCTGAAACCTGGAAATATATATAAACTCTAAGATATTAAAACTGTAAAATAAAATTAATAAATGCTTCATGTCTATGGGCCACATGAATATGTCAACTTCATTAATTGTTAAACTTAGCATTCATGAAAAATTAATTACATTTTAAAAATAATTTGTAGCTTGGCTTTTTGCTTCTCAAGAATTCTGAGCACACATACGATTGCATAGACATCATTTCCACTTATGAATTAAGTAAGTGGCTGACAGACAGAGTCTCTTTCACTTGGATCCCTGGGCCCTTTCCATCTCCACATGCCACGTTTATTGTGCGAAATGCAGACAGGGGTTCTGTGGAAGCTGGGAGAAATCTTTTTAGGCACAAGGCTCTAGGACTGGTAGGAGTGCCCTGAGTGTATGAGCACATCTTTGAGAGGAGTTGGGATGTATCCCTGTGGCCCCAGAGGTCAGAACTAGGGCCAAATGGTAGGGCTGGGAGTCTGGTTCTACTCAAGCCAAGAGAGAAATGCCCAGTGCTCTTGATGGATGGATCCGAGGCTGAAGGAGGCGTCCCCAGCATGATGGAATGACAATGACCTTCCAGGCCCCTTTCATGACAGCTGCTTCCTCAGCCATTCTGTCCCATCACCACACTGACAATGCTCCACTATATGCTTCGCTTATTGGCCATCCAGGCACATAGACTCTGTCTTCTTTATGGTCTCCGTCAATCTGTGTACCAATGCCAGGCTAATAGGACCAAGGAACGAGAACGCAGCCACATGCTGCAGGCTGGCACTAAACCAGGCTCTCACCCACTCTCCTTTCCCTTCTATTCATGCCCACACTGCCAATGATTACCATACCTGTAGCAAAGCATCATGTGACTTCCCATGTGCTGTGCCAAGCCTTGCACATGGATGACTCCTAGTGACCTTCAAGGGAGACTAGCAGGCTGGTACCAATCTTATCTCCATTTTCCTGACTGAGAAAAAATGAGGCCCACAGAGTTTAAGAACGTTTGCCTAAAGAAAACATCACAATTTGGCCCCAGAGTCCCTTCTCTGACCCTGGGCTATATTCACCCCAATAAAGAAACATGTAGTATCTCCTCCCCATATGTCCTCACCCTCCCACTCCTATGAAAATCCACTTTTGGAAAAAAGTTTAGCAATTCTTCAGACTTCAAGGAAAACTGAAGCCATATTTCAGGTATATGCAAATTTCAATGGTAAATCAATATTTTACCCTTGATTAGCACATTTCAGAATTTGATAATAGTCATCATAGCAACAGTAATCATGTCTGAATGTCTCTGTGCAGTTTGTTCAACACATTAGCCCCAGGATCTACCATCGCCCCTGAATAGTTGGTTTCCCTCATGTGAGTTGAGGATACGGGAGAAATGAAGTTGAGTTGACTACTCTGGTGTCTGACACCGTGCTTAATTCTCCACGTACATTATCATCTTATTTCATCACAAAGGTGAGGTGTTAATGAGACCAAGTGAGGGTGTTCTAGTGTACCTTTGAGGAGACTGAGGTTCAACAGTGTTACGTGTGACACAGCTAACCAGGGCTTTATCCTTGGCAGTCTGAGTCCATGATGAGCACTGAAATATCCACCCAAAAACCCATGTGTTCGAGAGTTAGCACCCAACCTGGTACTGTTGGGAAGTGGTGGGACCTTTAAGAGGCAGGACCTAGTTGGAGAAAGTTAGATCATTGAGGGTATGCTTTGAAGGGGATATAGGGATCCCAGAGCCTTTCTCTGTTTGCATCTTGGTTGTCACAGGTGAGCAGATCTTCTCCAGTGCTAGGCTCCCTGCATGATGCACTGTGTGTGCCACCACAGGCCCAAAGCAACAGGACCAGATGACCATGAACTGAAACCTCCGAAACCTTTCCTCTAAGTTGGTGATCAAACGTATTTTGTCATAGTAATGGAAAACAAATACTCCTTTAACCCAGTATCCCAACCAGATTAAACCACAAGTTATGCTGTTTATTGAAATAGGTTATAGAAGTCTCCATGAATAATCTGAAAAACCAAATACAGCACAGAAAAACTAGCTTAAGCAAACTTACATAAAAATGAATCAATCCTCCTACCTTGACCCTACATTTTAGACGGAATCTGGAAGTTTCTGGTGTTCTTTCAACTATAACGGAGCATTCATAAGACCCCAGGACAGAGCTTTACAGCCAAGCAGTAATAAACCATACCCAGCTCAAATACTTTTGACAGAATTGGAGCAAAGGATATAAGGAAATTCATCCATTATTAATTTTTATACAGATCACCTAGAAAACTCAGCTTTTTGAGCAGCATTTTATCTGTTCACTGGATTTACGACAGACAAGAAGTCAACCGGGAGAAAATAAAATGTATTCCAAGATGAGCAATTTTACTTGAAAATCCACAGAAATAAAAATTAAGTGATCCCTACGGTGTTCTTAAACTGTAGTGTTAAGCTCTCATCTGAAGCCATAGACTTCTTTGCAAGTTAAAAGTCCCATGCTCCATTCGGGCAAAAAGCCAGGCAGAGCAAAAGCCCCAGCGCTCCAGACCTCCAGACAGACAGGGACACCTTCATGCTGCCAGCAGAAAGGTCTGTTCCCAGACACGCCCACTAGGGAGCCTGCTGTGGCCCTTGAGGCATTTTTTTAATCTAGGAAAAAAATATCCATTTCATAGGACGCAGTCTAATATTTGATAAACATGACCCTTTCAGATCATCTTGGAAATGGAAATATGATTTCTCCATTTGATGTTCACGTAGATGGACTATCAGAAATCTTGGTCCTTGAGGGTTTTTTTTCCCTTAAGATTATATAACTGGTTGGGTAAATTAAAACATATTTAATGATTCTAGGCGGACTGTTCATTCACAGAGCCACGGACTAAGAGAAACAAGCCAATGGTGAGAGGTCTCCCTCTGCTGGTAGAAAGTTTTAAAAACGAGTAAATTGAGAAAGGTAAAATGACTGAAATAGGTTCAGGTTAATAGAAAAGAGAAGGGTAGAAAGGGAGACAAAAAGAAAAAGAGAAGATAGAAAGGAAATGGGAGGGAAATATGTCAAATAAAAGCATATGAGGAGGAGCTGGAGAGATGGATCAGCAGTTAAGGTGCTTGCCTGTAGAGCTAACGACCTGATTCCCCAGGACCCACGTAAAGCCAGATGTGAAATGTGACTCATGCATCTGGAGTTGGTTTGCAGTGGCTAGAAGCCCTAGAGCACCCATTCTGTCTGTCTCCTCTCTCTCTCTCTCTCTCTCTCTCTCTCTCTCTCTCTCTCTCTCTCTCTCTCTGCTTACAAGTAAATGAATAATTTTTTTAAAGAATATGAGGAAAAGCAAGTGGGCAAGTCCAGAGAGAAAGAGAAATTTTTAAAAAGGGCAAATGTGAAGCAAGGGTTAAAAGAAAAGGGAGTGTGAGGATATTTTTTATGAGTTTCCTCCTTAGTAACTCTGAAAATACTGGCCATCTGCCCTCTAGAAGGTTCTCAGGCAGGAATTATGACCATGGAAGATTATTGTATTAGTCAACTGCTTGTTGCAGGGACAAAATACCTGTCAAAAATCAGTTTAAGAGAGTAAAGGCTCATTGCAGTTTAGAGTTCCGGGTCGTGGTGGGGAAGGGGCAGTGGTGGGAGCTCCTGGTTAGACAGTTCGGGATCCCAGCCCATGTATTGGTGCTGAGCACAGTTAAGGTGGGTCTTCCCACCTCAATTAGCCTAATCAAGACAATCACTCACAGGCATGCTCAGTGGCTAACCCAATGGAACTAATCCTTCACGGGCGATTCTGGATCCTGTCAAGTTGATAATCAATAGAAACCATTACTCTGTGTGTGTGTGTGTGTGTGTGTGTGTGTGTGTGTGTCCTGGATCATTTGACTCTGGAATTTTTCAGGCTGGAGAGATGGTTCAGTGGTTACAGATGCTTGCTTGTAAAGCCTGTTGACCTGGGTTCAATTCCCCAGAACCTACCTACATAAAGCTAGAAGTACAAAGTGGTGCATGTATCTGGAGTTTGTTTGCAGTGGTAGGAGGCCCTGGCATGCCCTTTTTCTCTCTCTCTCTCTCTCTCAAATAAGTAAATAAAAATTTTAAATTTTTTCTAAAAAGGAAATATTCAAAGTAGACAATATTTATACTATGAGAATTTTCCTTACAGTGGTTAGAATCTGATGTTCTCCCACCCTCATCCCCTGTTATGAGCCAATATACTAATAAAGGCAATATACCCTGTGGGCAGAGCCTGGATCCTGTGCCCCCCAATGTGGCAATACCCTGTGGACAGAGCCTGGATCCTGTGCCCCCCAATGTGGCAATACCCTGTGGACAGAGCCTGGATCTTGTGCCCCACACACACACACAATAAGGCCAGTGTGCTAAACAGAACTGAGTTTTAATATGACATGCTTTCAGTCAAGGAGAGATAGCAGAATTTTCACCCTTAGTTTCGCTGAAACCACATTAATTTAAGAGAGCGCCAAGGAAGTTAACAAAGACAGGAACGCAGCCCCCCCCCAGCCAGAGGAAACCCCACCATGGTGCGGTGCTGGGAGGGACCACCCTCTTTTAAGCTGTTCACACAAATCTGTAAGTAGAAGGTGCTTAAGGCCAGGCTTAAAATACACACTTGCAAATGATTTCTGAGTGACATATGTAGATTTTTTTAATTCAATGGCTGTGGCTAAACTTTTTATCTCACTCATTTTTTTCTTCATACTTTCCTTGGCATCAAGCGTTACCATAAACTATGGCGGCCCAAGGTTCCCAACAGGTTGCTAGGTGCATTGTTTAGGAGAAGGGTGTGTTTACTGCTCAAGTGAAGCAGTGTCCCAAGTGGCTAAACTATTCTCTGTTCTTGCCTGACTCAAGAACCGGGTGTGGGAGGGGAAGCATCCATCCATGGAGACCTCTAGAAGAAAAACAAATTACGCAAGTAAGGCATGAGACCCTGGAGGGGGGCCATGTCAGCCTGGGCCTCGGCTTCATGGTGACCCCACCTCCAGGCCTGGGTTAGATTTTTAGTCAGCAAACTGATGTTCACACTGAACATCTCAGAGGGCACATCGAAGTCCACACCACCCTCTCCAGTGAACATTGCTGCCTGCCTGCTGCTGGCAGCCATATCATTCTAGAAGGTTCTGGTGGTTGTCTATGAGCTCTGCTGACAGGCTTGGGGGTGGGAGTAGTTGAGAGAGAGAGAAGGGCAATTGAGGGAATTCAGATCAGAAGAATGGCCAAGCATGGTGACATTCACCTGAGGTCCCAATAGTCTGGGGGTTGAAGCAGGACTGGGAGTTGAGGGCCAGCTTAGGCTACATATCAAGATATGGTTTCAGATAAACAAATAAAAATCTAAGTAGAAATATGGACAAGAGATGGAGGGAGAAGCAGAAAAAAGGAGGCAGGGGGAATGAGAAAAAGGGGCAGGGAAAAAAGTGAGAACTAACTCCCCTCATGTTCCTACGAGAGGACTTGAATATCCCTCCAGCACCAACCTCTAGGATGTTTTTCTAAGGGTCTGTGGGAGTCAGTTGAGGTACTTGGGCTGATAGAATTTGCCAATTAGTTTTCAATAGGAAGGGCTTTCTTCGGGTCAGCAGAGACAGGCAGATCTAATTTTCAGTCCCCTCCTTCTCGGAGCTAGGGAGAGCAGGGGACAGAGTATGCGGTGAGGGCTCCAGAGGAATACCTTGACAGCAAGTCTCTGTCATCCAAGTAGAGGCCACTGGATTGCCAGCTGGGGCCCTCTGACCCATCCTGTGCCCCAGGTTCACTTGCAGGTTTCCAGAAGCTTCCAGAAGCCATCTCTGCCAATGTGAATACTAAATGGTCATTTTCCCAGAACAGCTGTATTAGTCAGGGTTCTCTAGAGGAAACAGAGTTGAGAGAATGGATTGTAATAAAAGGGAACTTATTGGGGTAGCTTACGACAGTCCAACAATAGCAGTCTGCAGGCCCACAGGTGAAGGAACCAGTAGCTGTTCAGTCCACGTGGCTGGATGTCTCAGCAGTTCCAATCCAGCCCAGAAGGCCTCATGGCTCCCTGGGGAGCGGCTGCTCTTCAGTCCACGATGTGAGACGGAGGAAACTGGGTTCTGATGTCCAGGAAGGGTGGGAGAGCAGGATGCGAGTTCAAGTCTCGAACCAGTACCAGCAGCAGGGGAGGAAGGAAAAAAGAAAAAAGTTTTCCTTCCCCCAAGCTTTTTTGTATCCAGTCTCTTCTGGAAGGCCCACCCCCTTGGGGGAAGGGCAACTCAAAAGGAGGAACCTCCTCCTTTTGTCAATCCTTTCTGCAGGCAAGCTCAGAGACCTGCCCAAGATTACTGTAGATTATTAAACAAGGCAAGTTGACAATAAACTTAACCATCACAACAACTCTGGTGTCCTGAAGAGGAAGGGTTATCCAGGGAAGGTGTTCCGTCTTCTGCCAGCACTCCTCTGCCAGGACCAAGCTCATGCCCTGTGTGTGGCTGACGCCAGCCACTGTGTCTGCAACTGGACATCCTGGCAGCCACTCAGCACATGCGCCCAAGGAGCCTGGGCACAGGTTCTCTGCGAGAGCAGAGAGCTCCCGGCTTCTCGCCTGTGGAGACCGCACAGTGGCAAAAAGGACTGGGGAGACTGAAAAATGTACAGCAGAAGATTGACCATCTGCCCATTGCAAATACTGTGTGTGTGGTGCCTGTGCATTGTGTGTAGTGTGAGTGATATGGTGTGTGTGTGCATGTGTGTGTATATACTGTGAGTGATATAGTGTGTAATGTGTGTGCATGTGTGTGTGCGTGCACACATGCATATGTGTGTAGTATGAGTGATATGGTGTGTGTGTGCGCATGTGCGTGTATATACTGTGAGTGATATGGTGTGTGATGAGTGTGTGTGTAGTGTGTGCATTGTGTATAGTGTGAGTGATATAGTGTGTGATGAGTGTGAGTGATATGGTGTGTGATGTGTGTGTACATATGTGTGCACTCGAATGCGTGTGTGGTGTATGTGTGTGTATAGTGTGAGTGATATGGTGTGTGATGAGTGTACTGTGTGGTATAGGCACATGTGTGTGCACTTGGAGGAAAGGGCATGTCCTCTGAAATATTGGTATTCTCAAACTACGGAAGTCCAAGGGTAAATGTTCTTAATGCTGATGAGAATTCAGCAGCAGAAATATTCTAGACTTTTGAAGAGTATTCTAGTCTAAACCCCAGGGGCTTCTATCACTGCTTAATCTTGCTGTTTGGGGATGGGGGTGTAGCAATGAGAATGAAACCTTGAAAATGCTAGGCAACCACTAAGCTGTATATACAGCACCTCTTTTCTTTCTTTTCTTGTTGAATAGACACATATCATGAACGTACCATTGTGACCAGGTTGAAGTGTACAGCTCAGTGGTATCTAGTCCCACACCCAACATTCTGCAAACAGACATCACCACCCTCCATCTGCACCCATTAAACAGTGCCTCCTGAGCCTTCTGTATAAATCTGGCTGGTCTAAGGAAATCCTGTCTGTGGAATCTGAAAGCATTTGTCCCTTTGTAACTGGCTTATTTAGCATAGCATGGTGTCCCCCGGGTTCATCTGAGTTATATGTCACAGTAATAATAAGGCACAGGAATCTCTCCTTGTGTGGACATACCTTCATCCATCAGTGGGCACTGGAGTGAGTTGCTTCCACCTTTGGACTTTTGGCGTATAACACTGCGGTGAACATTTTGAAAATCAATATGGTGAAAATGGTTCTCATTCTCCAAGAAGCCTCAGTGGTCTGTGCCTGGGAGCAGCTTGTAACTCTGTCCCTGGGAGTGTCCTTTAAATTGGGGACCAAGGGCTATGTGATCATCAGAACCTATGGTTGATATCACTCCCTTAAGGCCCACTCATGGGTACCTGTCCCTCTGAGCAGTGGATTCTGGCACCGGGTGCTATTTGCCATACGCTGGGGTCTCTCCAGATAATCTGCTTCCTGCCTCTGTCTAACTGACCTGTCACTAATGGTTTCTCTCTTCTCGAACCCTCTCTCCCATCCTCTCCCTCACCTCCACTCCCTGGTCCTTCCCATGTATATATCCCCCTCCCTTTCCTCCGCTGGCACCCGCTGCTCTCCAGTGCGACCAAGACCAGTGCATCCAGAGCACCAAATTCGTTTTGCAGGCTGCGGCCACGCCCCTGCTGCAAAGTGAACCCAGCCTCACGAGCGAGGAGCTACATATGCCAGGAAAGCCCGGCCTGGGCACACCGTGCACCAGTCTGACACTGGGCCAGCCCACTCCACCTTCCTCCATGCCCAACCTCACTGCCGAGGCCACCCTCTCGGACTTTATGCCCCTGAAGGATGAGCATGGGTGTCACCAGTTCCTGACCCCAGATGAGGCCCCCTCGCCTCCGCGGATGCTGGGGGCGGGCAGCCCCCTCACCCACAGTCGCACCATGCACGTGCTGAGCCTGGCCAGCCAGGACTCTCTGCATGAAGACTCTGTTCGAGGCCTGGTGAAGCTCAGCTCCGTGTGACCCATGTGGCCAGGACAAGGACCCCAGGGCCGGGCCACAGGCCGTGGGAGCAAATGCAAGAATGCTTCCCTGCCCAGACCTGGGGTACAGAGACCACTCAGAATGCAAACAGAGCCCTTTCACATGGCAGAGGGCAGGCAGGCTGGTTCCATAAATAGACTCAAATGAGGTTTTGGTTGGATTTTCACCTCCATCCTGAAGGCACTGAAGGAAAAAGAAACGGATACAGAGAGGAAGTTGCTGTTTTGTTCTGAATCTACACGGTGGGCCTGGGGAGAAAGGACCCTGGAAGGATGGATGGAATCTGGGATGGAAAGAGGCCACGTGGATGCTGCGCCCTCTGTCAGCTGCTCTTGGAGTAGTTTCTGACACTTAGGGGCCAGACTGAACTCGCACTTAATGATATGCTACTAACATTTGAAATAGACACGCCATTCCATTTGTTAAAGAAACAAAAACCCTAAAGAGAAAATCCGACCAGATGTGGGTTTGCATGCCACGCTACAGTCTGTGTTACAGTGGTGTTGGTATTCAAAAAAATAATATACTGCTTTATTTTTGTTTTTCTTTCCTTCTTTTTGGGGGGTAATTTTCAATTTTGTGAAACTTTCTAGTGCTGCTTTGTTGGAAGACAGCGCAAAGACAGAGCCTATGAACAATGCCACCCATGTTGGCTTAACTACGTGCCCACTTTTGCTCTGGGGCTGCTGAGTTCCATCCTGGCCGGGATAGACGTTTCACGTTCTGTCAGTGGTACCACCATGCCACAGTCCTCACCTTCTCTCTGATGAACTTCCCATGGACAGCTAATAAAGTGTCACCCTCTGCTATTTCACAGCTGTGTGCAGTCATCCTTTCCACCTGGATGGCCCACCAAGAACGGTTTTCTGATGCAGTATTCCTAGCACTAATTCGTTGAAGAACAGTCAAAACTCAGATTTTTGGGTTGTGGGTTTTAGGATGGTTCCAGGATGGTTTCTCCAGCTGCCCCAAAACCACCCTGACACATTCACCTTCATGATCTCTCTTCAATACAGGTCTAGCAGAATTTTCTATACACTTAGAGATGTCCATGCAGTGGATAGACAGAGTAAGTAGAAGGAAAGGATGTATAGGAGAAGGGGTGCTGGCTGTCACATGATGAACCCAAGAGGGAAAACTTGAGGTCCTAGTGAAGGCATCAAAAATGAGGCAGAGGCGGCCTGGAGAGAAGGCTCAGAGGTTAAAGGCACTGGCTTGTAAGCCTGTTGACCCCAGTTCAATTCCCCAGCACCCATTTAAAGCCCAACAGCACATAGCACAGACATCTTTAGTTCCAAACACCCACAGCCATGGGAAGCAGAGGATATGGAAGCTTGTGTCCAGCCAGACTAGCACATGCAGTGACAAGAGACTGTCTCAAAGGGGGAAGAGAGGACAAAGGCCTGGAGGTTGTGCTCAGACGCTCCCCCCCCCCCGCCGTGGCACACATACACACTCATATCCACACACATTTTTTTAATGAGGTAGAGAAACAGGGCCTGTATCAGTGGGTCTGAGGCTATATCGCTTGATTCTAAACTGGACTTCATGAGAGCAGAAACAAGAAGAGCTCTCTCTGCATCACTTCCTTTCTCTCCTGGAAGGAAGCCACATGTTAGGGAGCCAGTCTCTCTGGAAGCAGCCACAGGGCACTCACTCCCCAGCATCTCTCCAGCCTTCTTTCCAATGAATACCACATCCAACAGCCAAGCCCACAGAGATCAAAGTCATGGTCTTGCTCCTTACATTCTAAAAACAGGATACTTGAATACAAGTGGCCCCAAGTGATGTACATTTACAGGAAAAGCCTATCTATTGTAGACAGCTTCACATTTCTTCGATGAACATCCAAATCAGGCACAGTTTAGGGGAGGAAGATATTTATTTCAAGCTTACAGATTACAGATGGAAAGGTCCATCAATGGCAGAAGAAGCTGCTTCCATTCATCCAAGTGGAGAGAAAACAACCAAACCACCAGCAAACACCAAAAACAGCAAGTACAAACAGGTAGCAAGCAGCAGGGCCCAGAACTCAGACTTCCCTGTAGAGCTTTGAGCTGGAAATCAGATCTGCCCCCAAACACATCTTAGAGCTAGGCTCCAGGATAGACCCCCAGGGACACCTCCTCCTCCAGTCAGACAGCTGGAGATCGAAGTTATAAGCTTTTTAATAAAACACTTGAGTCTATGGGGACATACATTCAAACCACCACACTCTCCTATAGAGACATTTCTTTTATTAAGAAAAAAAAAGAGAAAAGTACAATTTAAAGTTTATTTGGAATAAAGCCAATTCCATTAGTACTGCAAAATAATTGTGCTAAAAACCATCGCAGAGTTCTTCCGGGTAGCATCTTTCAGCCATCTTTCATGGAGCATGTATTAGTCAGGGTTCTCTAGAGTAGCAGAACCAACAGAATGAACTGTAGTAAAAAGGGAATTTACTGGATTAGCTCAAGGCAGTCCCACAATAGCAGTCTGCAAACCCGAGAGTCAAGGAAACCAGTAGCTGCTCAGTCCACATAGCTGGATCCCTCAGCAGTCCCAATGCAGCACTGAAGGCCTAAAGGCTTCCCCATGAAGAGACTCCTGACGAGCACCAGCAGCCAGGCAGGCAAGGGGAGGAATTTTCTCCCCCTTTATGCAGCCTTAGGGCAGGGTTTTACAACCCTCTCCTTGCCTTGTTGACTCCCTGAGTCTCTGGAATTTCCTTCCTGCACTGCTTTCCTAATAAGGGATGTTTGTTTCTAGCTCGGGCTGCCTTCCTCTAAACAACCTCAGAGACCCACCCAAGATTACTAAGCAGGTCAAGTTGACAACAAATTTTAACCATCACAGTGCACAAGAGTGCAGAAAATCTGAAAGGTAGCCATTTTTATTTCTTTGACCTCCTAACTACTTGTCATCTAGGACAGAACCCTCCTTTCACACGCACACACACAGTCATCTGCTCTGCCTGCAAGCACAAAGTAACAGTCCCACAAAACACCACCTGCAAATTCCCCACCTGTCTCTGCCTCCCACCTGTCCCTGGGAACTCTGAAGAGAGTTTGGGGTGATGAAAAACAAAGGGCCAAGGGTGGCTTGACCCAATCTTGGCCCTGGGAAGGAAAAACTTGTTTTCAGAGCCCCACCATTCCTGACCTCTCCAGTACAGAGCTTGCTGGCTTCCTGTGACCAGCCCTTCTTCCAACCTCATTGTGAAAAAAAAAAAAAATATATATATATATATATATATATATATATATGTCCAAGAAGCAAGGATCACATGACAGATATGTACTTAAATCAGTGGCCCCTGCCTCTTGTGGGTCTACATCTATAAATGCAACCAAATGCTGGTTGAAAATATTTGAAAAAAATATGATGTCTGTGCTGAACATGTAATACTTTTTTCCTTGTCGTTATTTCCTAAACATTATCAAAACTATTTACATTGCATTTACATTTCATTAGACATGATAAACCATCCACAGGGGCTGGAGAGATGGTTCAGCAGTTAAAGCACTTTATTTCTTTTTTTTTTAAGTGCTTTCTTGCAAAGCCTAACATTCTGAGTTCAATTCCCCAGTACCCACGTAAAGCCAGATTCACTAAGTGGTACATGAGTCTGGAGTTCCTTTACAGTGGTCTGCTCAAACTCTCTCTCTCTCTCTCTCTCTCTCTCTCTATATATATATATATATATATATATATATATATATATATATATATATATATATATATCTCCCTCTCAAATAAATAAATAAATATATTTTAGGTCATCTAGGCAGGCATGGTGGTGCTTTTAATCCAAGCATTTAGGAAGCAGAGGTAGGAGGATGGCTGTGAGTTTGAGGCCAGCCTTGAGCTACAGAGTTCCAGGACCACCTGGGATAAAGTGAGACTCTACTTTGGAAAAAAAAAAGTGTCATCTAGAGAGGATTCAAAATCTACCAGAAGTTGTGTGTAGGTTACTTACAAATATGCAATCATGTTACATCAGGGACCTGTGTATCCACGGCTTTTGGTATCCATGGGGTCCCTAGAGCCAATTCCCCAAGTGTTGCAGTCAGCTTTCTAGTTGCTGCGCAGAAAGAACCCAAACAAAGGCGGCTTGTGGAGGAATGGGTTTATTTGGTTTATGGACTCGAGGGGAGACTCCATCCTGGCAGGGAAAACAATGGCATGAGCAGAGGGCAGGACATCACCTCCGCCATAGTACTGCAAATAATGGCAGGAAGGTGTGTCAAACACTGGCAAGGGAAAGCTGGTTTATAACCCCCATAAGCTCACCCCCAACAACACAGCTCCAGTGAGGTTGTAAAACCCAAACTGCCATCAGCTGAGGATGGATCAATCAGAACACATTCGTTTGTTTGTGGGGGACACCTGGATCAAATAAGGATACCAAGGAAGCTGAGGGACAAATATATTTATTATCAGTCACCTCATTCCAGCGCATCTGTACAGCTGTGACACCATTTATCCTCTGGAGATTTTGGTGATATGAATCAAGGCTAGTCACAGCCAAGAAGGAGCTGGACTTGAACGGAGCCATTTGCTAAGACAGTATCTTACGTCCATAGTCCTTTCCCATGTGGCTCGGCCTGAGAAACTGAAAAAACTGTTTCTGTTTTCAGGGGCTCCAGCTTCTGTGGGGGAGGAAGGGAGTTGGGGGAGAGAAAACACTCTCATCCAGCCAGATGAGGGTTCTGCATTGCCCATTAACTCAGCTGGAGTTAGCAATCGATTGCATGCTAGCTAGAAAAAAATAAGATAAATATTTTACCATGTTATTAAGGTTTGGACTCTCTCTCTCTCTCTCCTCTCTCTCTCTCTCTCTCTCTCTCTCTCTCTCTCTCTCTCTCTCTCATTTAAAAATTCATGTTTTCATCCTCTCAGGAAGATTCCCAAGACCAAAGACCTCCTAGGCACTCAAAGGCTGGATTTTAGCCTGAGAACTCTGGTTTCCATTCGGAAGAAGCATGAAGAAAGCAGCCTGCTTCTGACAGGGCACAATGACAAGTCACTGTGTGCCGAGGGTAATCAGCCCAGTGTTTGTGCTGTGCCCACTTGAAAAATACTTATTCCCACTTTGGATGGGATTATTCAATTTATGAGAACAACATACCCCATCTCTCTCTGGACAGCAAAGTGCCAGGTACCTCCTATGCTCCTTAGTTGCCAGGGAAGTCTGTGAGAACTCTCCCCACCCCACCCCAAGTCTGCTGGCTTTGCAGGCAGCCAGGATGGATGACAGGTCCAAGGCACTGGTGGTAGAGCGTTTGCTTGCAAAACAAGACACAAGCCCATTTTTTTTCGGGCATATTCTACCAAAATTTGAGCAGGTCATCATTAGCACCGTTCACACCCTGAGCATGGACCTAAAGCAAGAAATGAATTTGCCAATGGAAGCAGTAGGTGTCCCAGGCACAGGGACATCTCCAGGAACAGTCTGGAATAGAGCCCGTCTGAGGGCCTCCCTGGACCCAGCACATACATGTTCTGGTTCAGAGCAGAGCCTACACACCTTCCTCTTCAGGCCGTGAGTCAAGGACTTCCAAGCCTTGGCTTTGGGGTTGAAGTTAGTAGGCAGGTGGCAATGCTTTACTTTCGTATCATATGGAACCTTTCCTGAGAGAGTTTTCTGCCGTCATCCTCACTGTTCCTTCCCATCGGCTTTTTCAGGTATGAATGGAATCGAGAGGAATAAATGTTGGAGACATTTTCTAATGAATGCCTTACACCTGTTCTGAACCCAAGCCTAAATTAAATGCACATGGTTCTGATGATGTGGCCAAGTGACTAATATTTTCAGAGATAAGTCCTTAGTGCATTAAGCCAGCATTAAAACTAATCGGGAGCCTGGCGTGGTGGAGCACACCTTTCGTCCCAGCCCTCGGGAGGCAGAGGTAGGAGGACCACCATGAGTTTGAGGCCACCCTGAGACTGCATAGTGAATGCCAGAACAGCCTGGGCTAGAGTGAGACCCTACCTCAAAAAACTAAAAGTAAAATAATTGAGAGATGGGAAAGAGATTGTGTCTGGAGTAACCATGTTCGTAGTAGCCACAGAGCTAGATAAATGGCTTCAGCTGCCATATGTCCCAAACGTATGTCATAAACCCAGGGAACTGTTTGCAGAGTGGATCAGAGGTCACATGAGCTACTGTGCTGCCATGGAGATCTTCCTACCAGCTGGCAGATTTTTAAGAGAAACTCATTTTTATGACAAATGTACGAATTAGCAAATCTCATGAATGACCTAAATATGTTAAGATTGCTAGAGAATAAGAGAGTCCACAAGACATATCCAAAGGAGGTGTGATTTGGAGGTTCTATGCACATGGATATAGTTTTAGCCTGCAGGGGGGAGAGGAGAAATAAGGATGAAGGATGCTAAGTTAGGTGTGAAGGTTACTTTTGCCCGGAACATTCCGAACTGGTATTGCACAGTAGTCAGACGTTCTGTCATGAAAACAAAGAGTGGAGTGTGTTAGACACTTAGTGAACTGGAACTTGATCCTGGCCAATGACTGATGTACTTATTACTCATTGCTGGCAGAAAGCACCCGACCAAAAGCAGCTTGTAGGAGGAAGGGCTTATTTTGGCTTACAGACTCCAGGGGAAACGCTATGATGGCAGGGAAATCATGACATAAGCAGAGGCTGGACCTCACCTCCTGGCCAACATCAGGTGGGCAACAGCAGCAGGAGAGTGTGGCCAACACTGGCAAGGGGAAGCTAACCCCCCATAAGCCCGCCCCCAACAATACACTGCCTCCAGGAGGCTCCAATTCCCAAATTGCCACCAGCTGGGGACCTAGCATTCAGAACACCACAGTGACCAAACCAAGTGTCCCTTTCATGTTTTCAGAGTGGTGTGTACTTCAGAGCCTGACATCAGCTAATCAGCTAATTTTTTTATTAAATGTATGAATTGTGGGAACCCATCATATTCTTGTCCAAAAGAGAAAGACTTCCACATGATTTCTC
>PVHP010036895.1:0-17580 GCA_004024765.1 Zapus hudsonius
CAGCCCAAGAAATTCTTTAGAGGTAAAGTTGCTTCCCATTTTCTGGCCTTGCAGTCCTCAAGGCAAAACTTCCAAAATCACGAGAGGATCATGAAGCCTCCATGCATGAAACCTCTCTAAATCAAGCCCTGAATCGACATGTGTCTCCTGTACTCATGCTGTGTCTTCCCAGAGCCTTGACCACTGCCAGAAATCCTGAGAGACTCTGTACACCTTGGAGGAAGAAGGAACGAATTCAATGGCCACATCATGCTTGATGACAATCTTTAGAACTGTATAAGCAGACACCATTATTATACTCAGTTTACAGGAAAGTATGTGACCACAAGAAAACGGAAAACCATGTATATATGAGTTTTTAGTCCATTTTTTTGGTTCTTACTACTAAGTTAGCACCCCTTGTGCAACATGGGAAATCCTCCTCAAGTCATGTTTCATTCTTGGCTGTTACACATTATTTCTTTTTTGTCTTTATTTATTCATTTTCAAGAAGAGAGAGAGAGAGAGACAGAGAGAGAGAGAGAGAGAATATGCACCAGGGCCACTACCTTGTGGGTCTGGCTGATGTGGGACCTGGGGAATTGAACCCGGGGCCTTAGGCACTGGAGACAAGTGCCTTAACCGCTGAGCCATCTCTCCAGCCCTACACATTATTTCTTGTACCTACTTTTCATTCTTCCTTAATCAGCTTTGTCAAATTCAGTTTAACCTTCAAGACTCAACTGAAATCTTACCTACTTTGAAAAGGTACAACTAAGTCGTCTCTGTTAAATTAGTTATTTGCTGGGATTTTCCATTGTGCAGTGGTAACATTTACATCTAAGACTCTTAGAAAAATGTGCTAACATTGTAAATTCTGCCTGATAATCCCCTGACAAAACTCAGAGAGATGAATGTAATTCAGAAGACCATATACTTTATGAATTATAATTTTATATTTTGCAACTTGATAATCTGTTTTGATTAATTAGTTTATTTATTTATTATTTATAGTACAGGCTCTCCATTTGTAGAACAAGATTGCCATGGACTGGTGAGTGATCCTTTTCCCCAGCCTTCTGAGTGATGGAAATAAAGGAGTGAGCCACCACACACCTGCCTTATACCTTGGAATTCTTTGTTCATCCATAAATTTGATGTGAACTTAACAAAATGAAAGGGCAAGCATATTTTATCACCTACATTCTCATTTCTGGGACAAAGTACCTGGCCAGACATAGCTCCAGGAATGGAAGGCTTGATATTTAGCTTATAATTTCAGAGGACAGAATCTATCATATTGGAAATATGAAAGCATGGTAGACATCATCAGAGAGGAAGTAGAGAAAGATGCATGTTGAGCTAAGTAAGTTTCTCCTTTTTATTCAGTCCATGAACCTAGCCCATGGGAAGTTGCTGCCTACAGTTGGGGTGGGAACTAATCTAGAAAATCCCTAATAGGCTTGTTTTCATGGTGAATCTAAATCCTGTAAATTTGACAACCAGAGATGAACCATTGCAATGGATCAGGCATGATAAAGATGATTACAGGGCCAGCATGGTGGTGTGCACCCATAATTCCAACTGAGTATGGAAAGCCATAGAAGAGGGCGGGCAGCAAATTAGTGACAGCCTGTTTTAAAATTTAAAAATGAAAGGGCTTGGGATACAGCTCGGTCATAGAGAGTTGGAAAACCCTGTATTAAATTGTCAGTAGAGTCAAGAAATAATGGTGCAAACCGATGAGGAGAAAGGCAAACTTTGCCAAGTCATCTAGTTCTGTCAGTGAATAGAGATTTATCCTCTAGGGTATGTGGATGGTAACACGCCAGACAACAAAATTATTTCAAATGGTAAGAGCTATAGAGCCATTGTTTTTAATTAACTACTAATTCCGAATGCTTATTCTTAATGCATAGAAATTCAATCTTTACCCGAATATTTCATCTTGTGTACTGCAATCTTTGTTAAATTCAGAGGTCCTGTATAAACCATCATGCAAATAAAAATGTTTTTTCTCTTTTGCATAATAAATGTTTTAATTTTTTATTTCTTATTTCACCTTACTGCACTAAGAAATTGTAGTTCAATGCTGAACACAAGTGGTCACAGGAGAGCTGTTTGCTTTGTTTGTGGTCTTACGGGGCAGAATTTGGTCTTTCAACAACAGATACAAAGGTCTTTCGTAGGTGTCCTTTGCCAGGTTTAAGAAGCTCTTTTCTATGCTACTTGACCATGAATTTTCTAAAGCAGTAGATATTGGATTGGATTGAATACTTTTGGTAACTACTGTGAATAATAGGAATTCTCTTTTTTTAATTAATATCTTTATTATGAATAAGTATACGCAATGTATGAGCAAATCTCATGAATGTGTCCCCACTTCCCTCCTCTCTGTCCCCTGCCCACTGGGGTCCTTCCTCAGTGCGCATACTGGATCTGTCCATAGGTTAGGGGGTTATGAACTGCACCAGAGGCAGACAGTTTTTCTTTATTTCTTCCCCCTTTGTGCATTGTTGCTGAGGAGGGAGATGTCTCTGGATATTCTCCCCCACCATGACTCACATTCTTTCTGCCTCCTCTTCCGTTCAGTTCCCTGAGCCATGGTGGGTGAGCTTTCACTCTGCTTTATTGTTGAGAACTTGACTCTGAACTTCTGCTTTGGGTTGTGTTGAGTATCATTGGTGTCTGTCTCCATTGACCCTTCATGGATTATCAGACTTGCTGTGGTGATTGGTCTGCTGTTTGTCTTGCCACTTTCTCATAGGTTTCACTTGGATCCTGTATGAAGGGCAGGGGTGGTTTGTCTCCTACCAGGATGTCAGCCATCATCCAACGTCTAGTTGGTGGAATTGGGTTCTCCCTGGCTCTCTCACTGCCTTCTCAAAAATACAAACAAAATCTCCACCAGAGAGTGAGATCAGTATAGGTTAAATGAGACAATCATTGATATTTTGGGTAGTTTCTAGTGGGTGTAGCCTCTCTGTAGATCTCTGGTGGTGGGAATTTCCCCTAGGAGCCTGGGTTCTTGAATTCTCTCATGTAGTTTTTTGTTATAGTAAATTGATTGCATTGTTTATTTTTGATGGCTTACACTAGCCTTGCATCTCTTGCTCAAAGTCCAGTTGGGCACATTGGGCACTTTACCTGCAAAATAATGCCTTGAGTAGATCCAGGACAATAGGTTATCTATTTCCCTCGAATCAACCAATCATTCTGTACTTCTTTTAAAGGAATTTACTCCTTAGTCTCAATCTTTAGGGGCACTGACATGGAATTACCTATGGTTTCCTTATATTAATTTTAAAACTTACTTGAAATAAATATAGATATAAGAAGTCAACCAACTTCCTCCTGGACCGTTATCTATAGCTGTATGGTTTTAAAGAACTGGTATGAAAGTAAGGATTTTATGGTTTTGATTCATTCTTGGTTAGAAAGACTGTAAGAGCCACGGTGGTGGAGAATATCCAGAGACTCTGCCCCCCTCAGCAACAACACACAACTGGGCAGGGAAGGGAAGAAACCTTGCTCCCCCCTGTGCTATTCATAACCTCCTATCGCATGGACTGATCCAGTACACCCACCCACCAAGGAGGGCCCCCAGTGGGTTGGGGACAGGGAAGAGTGAAATCATCATGAGATTTGCTCATGGGCTGGAGAGATGGCTCGGCAGTTAAGGGACTTGCCTCCAGTGCCTAAGGCCCTGGGTTCAATTCCCCAGGACCCACATAAGCTAGACCCATAAGGTGATGGCCCTGGTGCACTCTCTCGCTCTCTCTCTCTCTCTCTCTCTCTCTCTCTCTCTCTCTGCTTGAAAATGAATAAATAAAATATTTAAAAAAGATTTGTTCATATAATGTATCCAATTAAGGATATATATATATATATATATATATATATATATATATATGTGTGTGTGTGTGTATCTGGTAGAAGTACTTCCATAGTGTACTTTCACTAGACATCGAATGCTATTCTGTTTTCCCAATTAATGCCCTGTCACTCTCTCTTCCTTACTCTCTCTCTCTCTCTCCTCCTATCCTGTTTTGCTATGGTTCTATTCTATTTTACTCTATGAATAGATTTATACAACCATTACCACCGAAGATATTCTATCCTGCCCAACAATTCTCTTTGCATCCACTGACCCCTGTCCTTTGACAACTGCTGGTCTGCTCAACATTTCTATTATTTCAAGTAGTTTTTCAGACATACTTCTTTTGCTTCTTCAGTAATCCTAATTACATGGGAGATTGCCCCAACTATACTGATCCTCTCTCCATTTTTTCTCTTCTTTTTCTCTTGGTAACTTCATTTAGGACCGTATCCATCTTCAGATCCTCAATTCACTAATCATCTATGATATGATGAAGAGCAGTCTGGGGTGACCCAGTGTAATTATCTGTCTCAGATGACGTAGACTCATAAGCTCAAAATAGGTGTGTTTTTAGGTCAAGCATCTATACTTTGCTTTTCTAGATGATAAATATTGTTCAAAGAGTGATTTTCTGTCCTGATTTTAGTTTCTGAATTCAATCTGGCTTGTTTCAGTTCATTATCATAAATATAATTTTCCCATTTATTTTAAGCACTAAAAGGTTGGATTGGGCACAATTTTATACTGTTGTGATTTTTTGTATGTCTATATCTCTTTTAAAGATATTTATTTGTAAGGAGAGAGAGAGAGAGAGAGAATAAATGTGCTTGCCAGGGCCCTTAGCTACTACAAATGAACTCCAGATCAATACACCATTTTGGGCATCTGGCTTTATGTGGGTTCTGGGGAATTGAACCTAATTGTGAGTAGGTTTAGTAGACAATTTCCTTAACTGCTGAACCATTTCTCCAGCCTTTGTATGTCTATATCTTAAACTTTGTTTCGGGATGCAGTTGGTATTTGAAAGCTTTAATTCTTTCAGGTTCTTCCCCTGAATTTCTTTAGGCAAATTCAGAGCTTTGTTTATTTTATGGGAAATCATTTCCACCCAAAGCAAGATCCTCTTGAGGACTTGATCTGATACTTACTAACTCATGAGGTTGTGCAGGACTGCTTTTACAAACAGGCTATATTCCTGCATTGGAATCATGAATATATATCATTTACAACATTTCATTGTGCAGACTCAGTTTTTTTTTTTTTTGCATACCCATATTAGTACCATCCTGCATAACTGAAGAGGATCATCTAGATCTTTCTGGAGCATTCTCTTTGTGTAGCACTATTCTAACCAATTCTTCATTGAAAAGTCTAGTCTGTATTTTTCTCTTGTCTCCTAAATTCAGGGACTGTTTGAGGCTCCACTTGATTCCATCTTTCATGTGTCATGACAGAATTTTCTCACTTGGCAGAAAGCTTAGAGAACTGCTTGGTGCTTATTTCCTTTTGTTTATTTTTCATCTCTGATTTCCACTGTAGAAAAATATTGACATTTTTTCCTGATATTGCAAGCAATTAAAATATTTTTATTTATTTATTTGCAAGGAGGGAAAGAGAAATGTGTGTGTGTGAGAGAGAGAGAGAGAAAGAGGGAGAGAGAGAGAAAGAGAGAGAGAGGGCAACCAGCCTCCAGCCACTGAAAATGTACTCTAGATGCATGTGCCACTTTGTACATCTGGCTTATGTGGGTCCTGGGGAATTGAACCCAAGTAGTTTGGCTCTGGAAGAAAGCACCTTAACCACTGAGCCATCTCCCCAGCCCTGTTGGGAGTAATTTTATCACAAAGGTAATCTGTTTCATTTAATTTCATTTTGGCCTAAAGTATGTTTCCTATTATTATATTATTATGCTTTCTTAGTTACATGGAATTTTCCTCCAAAAAGGTCTAGGAGACTTTTAAAAATCATGAGATATGCTTTATCTTTTCTGAAGGTCTTTTGGAAAAAGCTTTTAACAGACAATTTTTACATGATGTGAATAATGCATTTTGATTAAATTTTCTTCCCAATATATTCCTTGTTATGCTCTCATCCATCTTCTGCCACTAAATCCCCTCTTCTTGCCAGCTAGTCTTTTTTTCTGTCTTGATGTCTTTATTTTACTGTAACTTTTTCATTTTTGGCCTCCTCTGTCATCCAGGACAGAGGTTTTGTGCCGACAACCATGGCCACTCTGAGGTCATGCATGCAATGGCTAGTTCATGTCCAGAAGACATGACTTTTCCCCCTGCTTTTTTTTCCTAGTGAAATTTGCTTACAAATCTCCAAACAGAGATGGACAGTCATTTTAAATGATAATTCCTTTACTGGATCAAACACCATTCTCTTTTCTCTCTTTAAAAGATAATGACTAATGCCCCTGGGTATTGGGCCCCAGCCTGGCAGGGAACTTTAAGCTAAGTTTTAGAATACACTTTGTTCCTGCCTCCTGAGTTCCATGTGGCTGGTGGGCTTTGTTCCTGCTTGTGAGGTTCCACTTTACTGGTGATGTAACCAACTACCCTGCTGATTGGCTGTAAAACAATATGCGCTAGGGAGGCGTATTTTGCTCAGCTGTATTTTGCTGGTTGGCTCCCACCAAAAAGTTTAAATCCTATTGCTTAAATGGAATAGGCGGGACAATGCAGCCTCAAGTTACAAAAGGGCTTTGGGTGCTGGAATAAAGAGATTTGCCAGACATTTCTCCAGGTCGCATGTGTCTGTCCAACCATATACCTCACCTCTCCCCGATGGAGCCCTTTCTCCTGCTGGCAGGTGGGACTTGGGCTACGCGCAGGGGCCAGGGGGCCACAACCCCCAAGACCTGGGATTCTGTAATTCATGTAAACCAATGATGTTTCCTTCACCGGCTTCCCTTTGAGATCACCAAGCCTGGAGTCTTACTTCCAGAGTAGCAGGTTCTCTGGCTGCAAGGTGACAACAGGCCCCAGCCCTCAGGCTCAGATCTCTGCCTTGGGACATCCAGCACCCAGATAACCCTGGGCCCAAACTCCTCTACACAGTTCCCCTTTCTAGAATGACATTAGAGCCTGGCTCCAGAGTTCAGATTTCCCCCATGTGGCTTCAAGTGCCTGAATGACCCTGGAACCCAGCTCTGGCTCAGATCTTTCTTGCATGATGGCAGTTTAGGGTTAATGAAGTATCAAAAAAAAAGTGGCTCTAGCCATGAAATGGTCTTGGGCCCCTAAGAGGGAGTCTTTGCTATCCTTATCTCTGCCCTATGGAGATTTGGAGGATCCTTCCTGCTAGAGGTCAGAAATGTCAGAAAGTCTGATTTTTCCTTAATTCTTCTTCCGTAATGGAATTCCCCCTGTCCTAGGGTGTTGTATTACTTGGGGGGTCATTGTACACTAACACCCCAGTTCATGCACACAGCTGGGTGGACAGATTCTTAGGAAAGTTGTGAGCCTATGAGAGGAAGAATTCTCCGGAGGCAGTTGCAGAGAACACCTTATTAGATTGGGGAGGGTTGTTTTTATTTAGAAGGAAAAGCAGAGGCAGGGGTATAAGTGGCAAGGGGGTTGGCGGGGACAAGGAAGCCTGTGGATGTCTCATGAAAGGATTGGTAGTGGCCAGTAACCTGTCTATGTCTGCTTTGCATAGATAAATTGGGGGGATTTTCTCAGCCCCAGGTGGTGGGAGTTACCTGACTTTAGGCATGTAATTGATGGTGGTGGCTGTAGAGGAGCTGTGACCTTCAACATTTATCATTGCCTGGGCTTGTTACCTTATAGCTGAATTATGTGAACTCCAATAAACTCAGTCCTTGAAGTACCTGGACTTATCAGGGTTTGCTGGGGCCCACCAGGTGGCTCGAGGTTAGGGGAGGGAAGGAGACAGCCAAAACTTGGGTGCTAGTCTCAGGATGAGATAATCTGGGTTTCAGTCAAACTTTCCTTTAACCCTGTGTCCCCCATGCCTCTCAGCAGGGTCTCACACTAGGGGAGACAACCACCCCCTTACCAGAAACACCTATGCATTCGGACACCAGATATCAGGAGTGGACTAAAAATTGAGTTTCTGGATGGGTTTCTTATTTCTTGGGAACCTCCCCTTGTGCCCTTCTTGGGCAAAAGTTCCTAATTAGTTACTTTTACTGAGCTTTCCTTCTCTTAAAGCTATGCCTCCTAAAACTCTAAGCTACAATAAAATGTTTCTATAGTATGTCTTCATTGGCCAAAATTCATAAAAACAAGAATCACATAGGCCACTGATTCTCAGAGCTTTTTGTGGCTATTTATCTGGGGCCCTGGATCCTGAGTTACTGTCCACACAAGAGCTCCACTAAAGATACCACAAATTCCTATAATAGTTCCCAAACAGGATAGCACTAGGTTCCCATTCCTACACTCAGATCCTCCCCAGGCTGGGATCTCATTGTCTCCCACCCCCTTTACTCCCCAGCTTTCCATGGTTTTGTCTCTCCAAGAAAACATCAGGTCCAGATCTCACTGTAAAGACCAAGGAAGAGAATCCAATCAGAAGCCCAGAAAAACAGTGAGGGAACAGAACCTACACTCCTGAGGACAAGTCCAAAAATGGGAAATGGGATGGAAGGGACATTCAAAAATAATAATAAAAAAACCTAGTTTCTTTGCATAGTCCATTCCAACCTGGTCAGGGCCCCTTCCTATATCCAATGGGAGTTTTTCTGTCAATAAATACACACTTCCTTCCTGCTACACCTGTCTTACTGTCTCCTAATTATCAGATGGAGAATTACTTGCTTTCTGCTCTATCGAGATTGTATTATGTTTTCATCAAAATTCACTTGATCGTCCCCTAAAGTCTATGTATAGCAATATTAATCACCCTTCTAATTATAAATACTATTTTTAAAACACATTAATTATAACAATTTTAAAAAGGTGTTTTATACAAGTAGGCTGCCTTGCTAAGACCTGGTAGAAACAAATTATTAATGCCTTGGCAATAAAGGAAAATCTAAATTTTAGAGGAAAGGTAATTGTAAAAAATCTAGAACAACCTATCTTGCAATTATTTCACTTTTTTTAGGCAGATTCCTAGGCTGACCTGGAGTTCACTCTGTACTTCCAGGATAGCTTCAAACTCAGTGACCCTCCTACTTCAGCCTCCAGAGTTCTGGGATTATAGGCATGTACCACACCTGGCTTTTTTTCCCACATTTATTAACATCTCAGTTAACCAATTAAAATAGTAAAATATAGGATTGCCCAGTAGGTAAACTGCTTGCTGCATGAAGCTTCATGACCTAAGTTTGGGTCTCCAGCACTCATGTGAAAGCCAAGTGTAGGGGCAGGCATCTATAAAAGTCCCGCCCTGGAGAAGATTCCTAGGGTTTACTGACCAGCTAGCCTAGGGAAACTGGTGAGATCTGGGTTCAATGTGAGACCTTGCCTCAAAAAATAAGGTGAAGAGAAATTGAGGAAGACATATGACATCAAACACTGGCTCCACATGTATACACATACATGTATGCACACCTGCACACCTATGCACTTCTACACATATGAACATACACACACATGCACCACTCACATGTGCAAAAAAAAATTGAATGGAGAAAAATGCTTGTAAATTTAATTTGAAAGAACTAAACACTAGTATTGACTTTAAAAGCTATTATTTCGACCAGATGTGATAGCACATAATCCCAACCCTCAGGAAACTAATCATGAATTAATATTAACAGAAAGCATTTTATTAATATTAAATATATTATAATATATGCAATATAACATAATATTAATAGAAAGTATTTAATATTAATAGAAAGGAACTGTGATAAAGAAACAAAACAAGAAAGGAAAGAAGAGAGGGAGGAGGAGAGGGGAGGAGGATAAAATGAAAAGGAAAGAGAAAAAGAAGAAAATATGTCCCATTCCTACCATATAGCAGATGCCGAGAATGGATGGTTATTTAGTGTAGGTGAGTGAAGAAATGGATTTGTTCTTCAGGCCCACCACAAAACTCGGAATTATTTTTAGGAACTAAATTTACCAGAGTAATTTGTTTTTATTCGTTAGCACTGCCTATAAGAATTTAGCTTAAAAACGTTATCAAAGATGAGAAAGAATGGTGTGCATTGTGTAATACTGGGAGGCAGAAGCAGGAAGACCTCCACTTCTAGGCAAGCCTGATATCAAGGCAAATTTAAAGTCCGGCCAAGGTATACACTCAGAGCCTGTCTTTAGAAGGAAGAGCTGGGGATGTTACTCAGGTGCAGAGCAGTTAGCCTAACATGGAAGGTTCTGGGTTTGATCCTTCTTGGATGGAGGGAGGGAGGGAGAGAGAAAGAGAGAGAGATTCATTGATATTTCCACAGGCTACTTCTGAGATCAACATGGGACTTCAAAACTACAGAAAGGAAGAAATAATTGGCTCTATAGGTGCCAGAGAGAATTCATGCAGGTTGGCTTGGAATAAAATGGTACTCATTAGGGGCATTGAGGTCCAGAGCAAGGAGCAAGAGGTTCCAGAGGATTTTTTTAGTATGCTCATTTGGATGAGGTAGGGGATGCTCTTTAACAATTTATCAACGATGACATTAGACAAAGACTATCCTTAAATACCAGTTGCCTCTGAACAGCTTCTTTGAATTTGAGAGCACCAGTAAGGGGACATTCGGGAGCCCATGGTAAATATGGTTATACCTTGCCCAGATCTATGCCAGTCTTATTACCAGGATATGCAGGTTGGTCTTCTTACGTGGACCTTATGTTAGCAGGATCTTCTGTTTTCTCATCTTTGGATGAAGCCCCATGCGCCATATCCAGACATGCAGATATAAGCATGCTCTCTTGCACTCAGAATGAAGACAATTTAGGATCTCCAGGGACAGGGAGAGAATGATTATCTTCTAGTGCTGACCTGCTGTTCTGTTTTAATTACCACATAATTAGCATTATTTCCTTTCTCATACATCATAATTAGGGGGTTAATGATAAAAGCGGTCCACAAAGTGAAAATCGACAACAACAACAACAAAAAAGTGATTTCCTCTAGTGTTGAAACTGTCTCAGAAACTCTTTTCGTTCAAACATCTGTTAGTAACCCTTTTTGATTCAAGTCTTAAAATGATTAATGTGTAAACTTGGGTCATTATCTGTAACATTTATGAGGACATAGGGGTCGATTCCATGTTAGATCCTGAAATCCAAGGGATCTCCAGTGCAATGCTATAGAGACACTTCTATTCGAATAGGTGATCACTTTTTCTCCCCCTGTTGAAGTCTACCTCTCCCCAACACTTGCTTGAGGAAATTTCCCCTCAACCAGCTCCTGCATTGCTCTCCCCACTTTCCACCCTGACTTTGCTTTTCCTGTTCTCTAATCTTTCCTTCTTCTCTTTCACTGCAGAGTTCCTTTTTTTCCCCCATGACTTCCCTGCCATAAGCACTAAAAGTCCAGGTATTAAATAACAAGACGCAGCTTTCTTTCCTCTGTGTTATAAGACATGTTTAATAACATATTGCCAGAATAATGACATATGTATTCAAAGTCAAAGTCCTAGTATCAAGTGTATTTATTTTCTCAAAGCATCCATCACAATGCCAAAGACATCTGCATCCTTTTGGGCCAGAAGAGTTGAGAGAATTTGTAAGGGGTCATTTCAAAGCAGTATGTTTTTCAGCATAGTCTGGGGAAAATAAAACCTGTTCATTTGTATTGAACTCATTGGAAACCAGCGTAGTCATCGATGAAGTAGAATTCAAGACTAAAGTGCTCACTCCGCAGCATCTGGGAGACTCAAGTCTGTCCTTCTGGTTAAATAGCCAACTGCCCTCTGAAGCAGTTCTGATCTTCCCCACTTTCATCCTCCAGCTGCCTTTGAATGATACCACTAGGGGGCAGCAGGAATTAAATAATAGCTCCCCTGGTTTCAGATTTTCAGTGACTTTTTTTTTCAGGAAGACACATCATTTGGATAAAGTTACTACATGATCACCACAAAATACATAAGAAAAACAGCATCTAAAATGCATGAGCCACCACAGTCATATCGTGGAGGATCCATAGGGAACCCTGCAGAGAATGATGGGATGAACAAGGGACCCACAGCCACAGCCATTCAATCAACACAGGATAAGCCAGGGTGACAGAAACCAATGATTTTTGACACAAAGACCCCTAAGCTCACAACATTAAAGCAGCCTTAATACTCACCCACCACGACTCAGGGAACTGAGCGGAAGGGGGGCGGAAAGATTGTGAGAGCCGTGGTGGGGGAGAACTCCCAGAGACATGACACCCCTGAGTAACAACATACTAGGGCCAGGAGAACCTGGCTGACTACTAGGCTATCCATGGTCCCCTGCCTCAAGGACTGATCCAGACGACCCATGGAGGAGGATAACCAGCTGATTGGGGATGGGGAGGAGGGGCATTGGGGAACTGGGGATAACAACTCATTAAGTAATGAGTTTGCCCATTAAATAATGTAACTCATTATGGACAATAAAAAATAAAATAAAATGCATAGCAATTGAAAAATCATCTTCCAACTCACTCATATTAATATCTCAGCAAAATGCCCTGAGCAAGCAATTTATTAAATTTCCCATTAAACAATTACGTCTAAGTTTTCATTTTCTTTAGATGAAATGTCTTAACTCTATGAACGCTACCTGAATAAATATACTTTCTAGCTCAATGTGTTCATTTGGTTGTGTAATAAATATCTCACAATTAAAAACAGTCATACAGAACTCTATTACTGTGTCCCAAATTATAAGTCTCTCAGATGTTTGTCATGTCAAAAAATGAAAATATTTCCAAAACTCCTTCTTCAGGAGGCACTATTTGTTTCTGTCATTTCCTCATATCCACCAGAAACCTTTTCATTCTACCCCCCAAAACCTATTAGAGTAAAATTAGAATTAAAATAAAAACAAAAATATCTCAAGGCAAGAGGGAGCTAATTATTAGTAAAAGGGAATAAAAAAGTAAAATATCTACCCCAGAATGGTATGTTGGTATGCGCCTCCCCCACCTCACCCTGCTCCTATAATCTTGCCTTTGTTTCCCTGTAATCTTGCATCTGTGGTCAAACACGGTAAATACTGAAAATGGCCTGGCCGATGGGTTCTACAGATATGGAAAGAATGTGCAGATGCTCTGGTTAATGGAAAAGCCTGTAAAGATTCCCCGAATTGTGATGTATGTTTGTTTTTTCTTTAAAGGATCTGCTGAACTTAGCTTGTGGCTCATTGCCTCTGTCTTGCTATGGATACGCATTGAGCCCTGGGCATGCCTGGTTACTTTTAATAAAACCTTTGCATGTTGCATAGGAGAATTGGCCAGAGTCTTCTTTTAAGTCGGGGGTCTGGGGTCCTAACAAACCCATTGCTTGACTTTCCATTCATTTCCATTTTCACCACCAGTATCCAAATAAGCCATCATTATGCACTGATGGAATGGATTCAGAATTCACCTACCCTTCCTCTTTTTACCCTTCTAAAACCCATGTTCTACCTATTTAACTGATGTGATGGTTTGAAGTATAACCCAAATAATGTCACTAACTCTTTTTTTCAAATTTATTTATTGTTAATAATTAGATAAACCAGCTGTCGACACCCCCCTTTGGTGTGTGCGTATGTGTGTGTTGTTGTTGTTGAGAGGAACAATGTCTCTGGATATCCTCCCCACACACACACCATGGTTTACAATCTTTCCACCACCACTTCCACAAATTTCCCTGAGTCATGGTGGGTGAGTTTTAAGTCTGCTTTATTTTTGAGCTCTGCATAACCCACGTAATGTCACTGCCTTGATCAAAAATTGGATCTTTAATCTTTACTTCTACTTACTATGTGTTAGGGTTCATAAAAGCAGCCCCCAGACAGGTAGATTTATCTCTATCCTTCTTGCTCACCCAGGGGCTGCCTGTTCTCTCACAAACCACTACTCCATTCACTCTCCTTCAGCCACACAGAGCTTCCTCAGTCCTTCACACACATACAGCATCACTCCTGCTTAGGGTACCCCAGAGCTCTGCCCTAGTGCTCAGTATCTGTGAATGGTTGAACTTTCTCAAACTTCGGGTCTAAGCACATCACTGTGCTGTCTTCCAGGGCTTCTTAACATTCATAACTTTTTTTGTTATGGATTTAACTTATCTTTGTTTTAGTATTCCCTGAAGTACTGTGTTTGTCTATTTATTCACTTGTTTTTCTTTTCTTACCAAACAATGTGTAATGAAGGCTGGGAATCTATACATTAGTCATTACAGTGGTTAGATGTCAAGTGAATTGTGGAAAGGATTGTGTCTTTCTTTAAAGATTGAAAGGGCACACCACATCCTGCTGTTATTGATCCGCATCTTCTCTGAGTCCATTCATCAAAATACTGTGTTCTCGGGTTACAGGAAACTGTTCGGTCAGAATTCAGGCTACACCTTGGTCCCGTCCCCCAACCAGCCTCAAGAGAAGTTTCAACACCAAAACCAAAGCCTGCCTCCTGAACAACAGATAAAGCTCCCCACCTGCTGTGTCTCTGTCTGGCCAGAGGCACTGCCCTTCCTGATGCTGAGAGCCTGGCCCCTTCCCCCAACCTGGATATTCCCCTTAAAACCTTGATCTTGATCTTGTTTTTCCCTCTTTCCCCATTTGGGAGATAGCTTGGGGGTCCCTTTTCTTCTATTAAAGCCTTTCCTTTCAGAGTGGTCTCTCATGGTGGTCATTTCCATTCTAACAGAAACAGCATAATCTAGCCGGTGGATTGTGAGGAAGAAGGAAGCCCTCTTAGGGAGCTTGGGTTCCAATGGAAGGGAACTGATAATCATTTTCAGAGTGCTAAATCAGGAAGCAACTTTATGGGCCATATTCTCAGTAGCAGTATGGATAATTCACAAGGAACATCCATTGAGAGCTAACAAAGGGAAGCACAAAGTTTGAGCAGGAGATGTTATTTACAGTATCATCGCTGTGATAATAAATATTTGAGTCCTTATACTGTTAAACTCAGAACTAAACACTTCACCCAGCACACTCATCTTAAAACATCTCTTGGGCTGAGGTTCATATGTATTCTGCAATATAATAATAATGGGACAAGTGAAAGTGAGGACTAATGTCAGAGCCTCCTGGTGCCACAGTATGTCCTCCTCCTCCGTAGCTGTGTGATCCCAGAGACTGTCCACTTAAGGAGTTTATTGCTTTGATACTTGTATTCATTTCTTGACCTCTTCTAACAAATGAGCACAAACTTAATGGCCTCAAAATTACTTTTGTTCTCTCTCACCATTCCAGAATTCAAAAGTTCAAAATTAGTTTCACCTGGTTAAAGGCCAGGTGCAACCAAAGCCTGTTAACCTGGAAGTCAGCCTATGGAGTTTGGGGTATTCTTGTAAGACCCCAGACCCAAAAGAAGACTCTGACCAATTCTCCTATGCAACACGCAAAGGGTTTTATTAAAAGAAACCAAGCATCTCAGCAGGTCCTTAAAAGGGGTACAAACATACATCACAATTCGGGGAATTTTTACAGGGTTTTTCCATTAACCAGAGCATCTGCACATTCTTTCCATACATTTAAAACCCATCATTCAGGACATCCTCGGTGTTTACCGTGCTTAACCACAGATGCAAGATTACAGGAAACAGAGGCAAGATAACAGGAAAGGGTGTGATGGTAGAGACACATACCAACATACCATTCTGGAGTAGATATTTTCCTTTTCTATTTCCTTCTACTAATGATTAGCTCCCTCTTGCCTTGAGATTTTTACTTTTATTCTAACTCTAATTTTACTCTAACATTCTTTTGTCTTCCCTTTCCACATCTCAAGGCTGCCTGTCTTCTGAGTTGGGAGAGCAAAGTGCATCATCCCACAATCTTTTCTTCCACGTATGAATCACCTTCTCCTCTGTTCTCCTACTGCCTCCCTCCTATAAGAACCCTGTGATTCCATTGGGCTCAACCTGACAATCCAGGATAATCCCCCATGTCAGATCCTTACCTTAATCACATTTGCAAAGTCGCCTTTATCATATAAGGTAACTTTCATAGGTTCCCTGTATGAGGTGGAAGACATTTGTGAGAGAGGATATTTATTCAGAGAACAGAGAACACCAGGGACCTTCAATATCTCTCAAGATAATTGATTCTGACAATACATACTGTGTACTGTAAATTGATAATAAATCTGTGTGAGAAGTTCTAAACACAGACAAATTCTCTATCTACTGTTTTTAATCATTTTTATTAGCTTAAAATTATAAATATTAACACAGCAATATGCTCAGTATCATAGGTTATTAGATAAAGCCATTGAGTCCATGATGACATTCCCTTTTATGCATTAGTTATTCTCCCCCCATGACTCTTACATTCTTTCCACTCTTCTTCCCCAAATTTCCCTGAGTCATGGTGGGTGAATTTAAATTTTGCATAGATAATAGGTTTGTAAGAGTCTCTAAATTTGTGTTTTGGACAAATTGGGGCATCCTTGGTGCCTCTCTCCATTGTCCTTCCCTAGGATATCTGCCTTGCTGTGGGAAGAGCTCTTTTGCTTGTCATCCCACTTCCTTAGAGGTTGTGTTAGGGCTCTAAATGGAACATCTCCTGCTTGAATGTCCCCCATCAAATCAGGTCCCTTTGGAGGAGTTCATTTGCCCCACTTCTCATTGCTTTCTGAAAAATGCAGAGTCTCCAGCAGAGAGTGAGATTATTATTAGTCAACTGAGACAAATAATGCTAGGTTGGTGAGTGTTTGCAGGGTGTAGCCTTTCTGAGGATCTATGAAAGATTAGTGAGGACTTCCCCATGTAGATGGGGTTCTTTGTCCCCATTCAAGGTTGCCTTGGGTCCCTGTACCAGTTAGGGGTACCTCACCTCTGAGAGGAACTCAAAGTCAATTAGCCAGCTGTTGATTACCCACCTAGGTTGGGCACCACTATTGCACAGACGGGCACTTCTTGACTTGCTTATCTGTGCCATATAATAGTGTGTTCTGCACTCTCATGCCATCAGTTGGTGTAACTGGAAGATGCCTTCTGCTCTCTCAGAACATCGTTGGTCTGGTTCCCCTGAGAGCTCGTGCAAGACCTTCTGGCAATATGCAGGATGCCCTTCTGGAAACTGATTTTGTTTCTTGATTCAGCAGGGTCCCTCTGTGTTGTGTGATATTGTTAGGTCCAGATTCAGGCAACACCCCGTCCCCTCCCCCAGCTAGCCTCAGGAGAAGTTTCACCAAGACCTCGAGACCTCGCATCTGGACAGGAGATAACACCCCTCCCCACCTGCTGTGTCTCTGTCTGGCGGAAGGCACTGCCCTTCCTGATGCTGAGAACTAACTACTGACCACCTGGTTCCTTTTCCCCAAGCTAAACATTCACCTTAAAAGCCAGATCTTGATCTGGGTTTTTGCTTCTCCCATCTTGGGAGCTATCCTTGAGCTCAGGTTCCTTTCTTCCTATTAAAACCTTTCCTTTCAGAGTGGTCTCCCTGGTGGCCATTTTCATTCTAACAGATATCAGTCTGTGGAATATTCAGCATTAGGGTCTTATCTTTTGCCTGAAGTGGGTATTCAAGGGTTGGAACAAAAGTTTGTCTTGTTTTAGGGACCATATGGGTCACTCTGATCAACAGCTCATTGTGGGAGGAAACAACTTACTGGGTCGGAGAGCCAAAGGTCAGCGTCCTTTGTACCATAGGTAGGCTTCCACCTCCCCCCCC
>PVHP010036896.1:0-17657 GCA_004024765.1 Zapus hudsonius
GGGGGGGGGCACAGTCCCTGGCTGCTATCACCTCCTGCTCCTAAACTCCTTTGCTGGTTCTTCTAATCTATATTTGGGTGATTAATTACATGGCTTTTTACACACGCATACTCCTACTTGCCTGCTGCCCAAAGCCTATGGTCCCTTCCCCCCTCCACATTCCTGGCCCTTTTCCCAGAGGTCTCACCCTGTGCCAACTGACACCCTCCAGCCAGCCTTGGCCTAGCCAGGCAGGAGGGCAGCCCCTTCCAGTATCCTTGGACAATGGAACACTGCCTCTTCTAATTCAGTCCCTACATTTTCCCTTACAGGAGGCTTTCAGATGTGATTGACAAAATGCCACCTCCCCTAGGTGTGCCTGATACCTCACCCCTTCTCCCATCAAGCCTTGCTATAGAAGCAGTACACACCGTGTATGGCCAGAATGTCCCCAGATCTGTATTTAGAATTCCATGGAGCAATGATTTCTAGTCTTCTGTGAGTGAGAGAACCCTCTTTGGAAATTACCAGACTCTATGTCTGACCACTGACACAGGCTCAGTGAGCTCCCTTTTCAGGAAGTTCCTAGGTGGGAATCCTGTTTGATATGAGCCAGAAATTAGGGAATTTCCAGATTCTAGACTGGTTCAATGTCTACACTGAGACCTGCTCTGCCCACTAAGATTCTTATTGAACTCTAAACCTGGTTTCTAACCCAGTGATCCAGCCTTTTGAACCTGTCTGGGCTCCTCAAACAGCCCCAATGGCTATACAGCATCCCACCACACCCCTAGTTGAGAATCTAACATCCAAGGAGTTTGGCCTCAATGAGGCTACACTTACAAGTTATTTTGATTTTTAGTAAGATGCCACGCATCTTCTTGGGGAAATGGGAACATAAACCTTTCTTCAATTAGGTACAACAAACACTACAGAATCCCCGTCTGGTCCACCTTCTGGCTTTTTATTGAAGGGAAGGAAGATGGAAACCTAAACAGAGAGAGAGGCAGGTGCCCAGGCAAAGTGAGAGAGGAAACAGATGACTTCCCACCCACGCACACAGAAAACGACACACAAAGACAGAAATATCCCAGAGAAATAGACTTTCCTGATGAGACAACCCTCCCTTTTGGCCTTTTAGGATTCTGCTACTTTGAGTAGCAGCCAGCTTGGATGGCATAGGATGGGCCCAAAATGGGCTTCAGTGTTCACCTCCTGGCCTGCCAGCTTTGAGAAACATAAAGACCTGGAGGATCTGCAGCCCCGGTGCCCTTATGCCCTGTCCTCATCAGGGCACATGGGGCCTCAGCAGCACAAGTTCAGTCCCACAGCTTGTCTTGCCATTGAGCACTCACTACTGAAGGGGACAAGTTCCTGGGAGACTGACATGTGAATTTGCCACCCTTAACTTTGGTTATTTCAGTCCAACAGGTTGGATCTTCCCTGCTGGACTAATCACTCGGAATTGTGCTGAGACGAGATGAGTCATACCTGTGTTTCTCTTTTGGGTAAGTCTGGGTGTTAGCAGACTCTGTCTGCTGACCTTAAGGTAGGCTATGCTATTAGAAGGCCCATGGATGGGAGTACTAGGTGGTGAAGTGGTACTCTTCATCTTCCCATATACACCAGTGCTGCTCAACTACCTATCCAGAGATAGTTCTAACAACCCCAGACATACGGCTCTAGGGAGAGAAGATGCTTGGTAAGGAGCACAGGGAGTCCAGGCATTGGCTGGGACCGTGCTGGAGGCACCCTCAGAGAACAGATCTCCTGTGAGTGTTTTCAACCTCTGAGGCATAGTTCCTCTAGCCCTTGAACCACCTATGGTCTTCCAAGTAGACTTAAGCTTCATTGCTTGAGGACATTTCAGCTGCAGGTCCTTAATTAGACACTTAAAGAGAGTCTAGATTACTTTTTGACAAACTTAGAAGATTCTGGAAGCTACCAGGTGGGTGTTGTTTAGGTGGCCTTGCTGCTTCTCCCCTGCCTTGCTGCCATGGAAGGACAGTACCTGTCCAAGGAGGTTGCTTGGTTAATTGTGCAAGAGAATCCATTGAAGGCTGGTCTTTTGGGGCTCAGAAACTACCTTTATGGATAGCCAGACATCATCAGGGCATCCTATGCTCAAAGATGACCAAAGTATGCTAAATTATTCATCAGTTTTTGTGACATGAGTTGGTTTATATCTTTGTTGAATTCAACTCTTGATTTCTATTCTTTTAGACAAAAAATGAAATAATTATTTTTGGGATCCCTTGATGTGTGTGATGCCATGCCATCAATTCAAATAAATTGGCTGGTTATAACTTACAATGTGGCTGAATACAATTCCGTTGTGTCTGTATAGCACATTTTCTGTATCCAGTCATGTGTTGGTGGACACCTAGGCTGATTCTACAATCCGGTTATTGTGACAAGTGCTGTAATAGACACGTATGTGGAAGTATCAGTGACTATCTGCCATTAAGTCTTTTAAAATCTACCTCGTGACCAGCAACATATATAGCCAGAAGGTTGGTTTGCCCACAACAGAGCTCTGGTATTCTTGAAAGCACACTTTCCCAGCTGTGGGTCGATGCTGACATCATTGCTGTCTGTATATTCTAGCAGCAGATGTTTATTAAACAGCTGCAGCATATGTGGACTTGGCTGGGCCCAGTGTGGAGTCTGTAGTTAACCTTGGCAAAGCCTTCATTCTCTGGGGGGACAATCTTTGGGCTGCCTTCATTTCCCATTTAAAGGAGGGTGGTGTTTTTTTTTTTTTATTTTGCCTGAGAGTTGGGGATTTGTTTTCCTGCAGTTACAAGTAGGAACTCACTTGTGGAGATTCTTCAGGGTTTCAGGGTATGCCCTAGGTGTGTGCGCAAGGTCAGCATTTCCTTGTGTCCATTGGATGCACTACAGTGATTTTCATGCTCTGTCAGGAATTGCTCTGACCTTGATCCCCAAAGATCCATTTCAGAAGGCAGTGGACACCTGCATTTGTCACTTTGGTCACAGCATTCAGCTTCTTTTTTAGATTAGTTCCGCCATTTTCAAGTAGAGCAGTTGTACAACATGGATTCTAAGTGATCCAGTTGTCTTCAAGACTGATGGAAATTTTATTTTTAACTGCAGTGGGAATTAATACGTTTTATCTCTTTTTAATGATTTTCCTTCACTTCTGAAGTTCTTCTACCTGATACACTTAGTTAATTGTGTATAGCTTGGCTTCCTTTTGTGAAAGCAGGGTCCACTTTTCCCTCCTGTTTTTATGAACACCTTCTAAATTAGCTCTGTGTGTTCAAGTGTCTTGTCACTGTGGATGGCAATCACACAGCCACTGAGAGCTGAAGTGCTCTCAAGCCAAATCCCAGGGTGAGCTGGACAGGAAGGGCCACCCTTACTATTCATGGAAAAGGGTAATTAGTGATTCTTTTAGGCGTTGTAGCTCCTGGACCTTTCAGTTAATCATGCCAATTAAGTAAAAACACCTCAGTAGGACTCGCTGAATTAAATGAGTATGGTTTGAAAGAACTCTGTTGTGTGTATGCACGTGTGCCGCACACGTGCATGGATGTATATGTGTATGTGCATGCATGCATACATGCACATAAGGGGGAGAGGAAGAGCATGTTGCATATATTTTTGTAGTGAGGACCTGCAATATTGTGCTAATAGGATGATTTATTAATATCTTTATTTGCAAGAGAGAGAGAGAGAGGTAGAGAGAGAATGTCAGGGTCTCTTGTCGCTGCAAATGCCACTTTGAGCATCTGGCTTTACGTGGGTACTGAGGAATCCAACCCAGGCCAGCAGGTAAGTGCCTTTAAGCACTGAGCCATCTTTCCAGCCCTAACAGAATGATTTAAAGGCAGCCCCCAAGCATTAATCCATACCATGAGGCTTCCACAGCACTCACTGTCAGTCAGCCTGTCTTCTAGTTATGGTCTGGGGTCCTAGGGTTGCACATGCTTCCTTCTGTGGTGTGCCTTGAAAAGTCCCAAGTCTTGGGAGCTGGAACTTAACCTTGTGTGGATCTATGATTTTCTTGTATGGAAAATGGAGGTAGGAATGACAAGTTATAGGTTATGATAATGAAATTGTGTGATGTGAGACACAAGCTCTCTGTGCATCTGAAGTGCTCCATAAAAGGAATTTTGCTCTATGCAACACACCATTTCCCCATACATTGACTCAGTCACTCCACAATGCATCATGACCTGCTTGGTGTCTGGAGCTACTGTAGACACTGGGATTCAGGAGTGACCAGTAGAGAGAGGGCTCTATCCCATCAGGTGATAGGGTTTTTTTCTTTAGAATGTTTTCATTAGTGAAATTTTTTTGAGGAAACTGTGATGGGGCTGGAAAACAAAGAAGTTTTTGAGGAGGTGATACTTGAATTATAGCAGAAACCTCCTTCAATAAGAGATGGCATTCTTGGCAGGTTCCTAGCCTTTGAGGACCACAGGCCTGGCATATTTAGATCTGCATGAAGGTCACTGTGTCTGGATGGAGCCATTTGGACATGGAGAGGGCAGGATATGGGATTATGTACTAGACTAAAGCTTTAAGCTGCTGACTTGAAGTTTTTAACAGGTCATCTTTCTTCAAAGTCACATATATGGCATGATGCCTACCCCTCCATTTCATATGGCAACCAAACATCAATGTCAATTGGAAGTGAATGGTTTTTTTTTTTGTTTGCTTTTTAATGAATCCTATAAGAAATGCATTGCTCATAGTTCATTTTGTACAGGAAGTCAGAATCCAAGTAAACATTGAATGCCTACCAGGAAGAATCTTTCAGACCAGAGGAACCCTGCTCTGGTGACACTTGGCATGACCTCACACATTAGGGAACTACTTGTGCTGAGCATCCAGGGAAATGTATGCACACGGCTTCCATGGTCTCACATTAGGCTTTCTGCCTACACCTGTCTGTAATGCTGATGGCTATGGAAGGGAGCAAAGAGGTATGATTTAAGACTTTTGGGTCACCTGCCTTCACATACTGTCCACACATTCCCACCAGGCCTTCTCCCTTCCCTGAGCTTTCTTTGTACATGTCAGCACCCCAGAAAGTGCTACACGTCACTCTCTGGTTTTCTTATTGCTCCCAAGAACAAATATAGGCTTAGATGTCTTCTCCCCGTCTTTACCCTCTTTCAGCTTTCAACCAAAAGTTACCTCTACCTATGTCTTCTGTGAAGAATCCACACTGTGGTCGTTAGCATGTTACACAGCATCCTACTCTAGCCACCTGTTGGTTATATGTTGGAACCCTTAAGTTTGCTTTTTGCTCCAAGTTCAGAACTCTGAGCCCCTGTATTAGTCAGGCTTCTCTAGAGGAAACCGAGTTGATAGAACGGATTGTAGTAAAAGGGAATGTATTGGGGTAGCTTAAGACAGTCCAACAATAGCAGTCTGCAGGCCCATGGGTGAAGGAACCAGTAGTCATTCAGTCCACGTATCTGGATGCCTCAGCAGTCCCAATCCATCTCTGAAGGCCTGATGGCTCCCTGGGGAGCGGCTGCTCTTCAGTCTACCATGTGAGGCCAAGGAAACGGGGTTCTAATGTCCAGGAAGGGTAGGAGAGCAGGATTACAGTGCAAGTCATGAACAAGCACCAGCAGCCTGGGGAGGAAGGAAGAGAGGTTCCCTTCCCCTCAAGCTTCCTTCTGTCCAGTCCCATTCAGGAAGGCCCATCCACTGGGGGGGGGGGGAGGGCAACTCTGGAGAAGGGACCCCCTCCTTTTGTCAATCCTTTTTACAGGCAAGCTCAGAGACCCACCCAAGGTTACTGTAGATTGTTTAACAGCTCAAGTTGACAATAAACATAGCCATCACAAGCCCCCTTAAATCATTGACCTTCTCCCCTCTATATAGTTTTTAGAATATTGAAGTTAGACTTTTTCCTGTTCGTTACAGTATACTATTTTCCACACTTTCCAACTTTACATATCTGTTCTTACAGCTGTTTCTAGACAACACATGGTCAAGTCTTGTTTTGCTTAATTGGAGTGCTTACCCACTGATACGTAACTTAGTTATTTCTGTGGTGCAGTTTAACTTTGCCATCCTGCTATTTATTTCTCTTTTAAGTACTAGCATGAAGCAAAGTCTTAGAGAGTTTAGTAAACACACCATCATACGTTTTGCTTCTTCTACATGTTAGAAATTCCACATTACCTTCTTACTATCTTTTCTTGCAATGGTCAGTTTTTAAAGATTTTTAAATGATAGGCTGGGCATATTGCTCAGTGGTCAAGGCACTTGCCTGCAAAGCCTAACCACCCAGGTTCAATTCCCTTGTGCCCACATTAAGCCAGATGCACAAGTGGCACATGTGTCTGGAGTTCATTTGTAGTGGCTAGAAGCCCTGGTGAACCCATTCTCTCTCTTTCTCTCCTTGCAAAAATAAATAAATGATATTTTTAAAATTAAAGATTTTTAAATGAGGAAGGTAAAAGATTTCTATTTCCCTACCTTTTTACATCCCTGATGTACTTTGTGCCTTGTATAGGCTTAAGTTTCCAACTAATTTCATTTCCCTTCCTTCTAAAAACCTTCCTTTGATATAGTATAGATGACAAATTAGCTGGGCTTTTTTTGTCTATAAAAATTGTTTCTTCCTCCCTCATTTTTGAAGGATGTTTTTCCTGAATGTAGAATTCCACATTGGTAAGTTTTATTTTCCTTTTAGTATTCAACTGTTGTCTGGCTTGCATGTTTTCTAAAAAGTCACTGCCTTCTTTTGCTTCTCTGTATACTGTGTCATTCCTTTCCTCTGGCTACTTGAAGATTTCTCTTCTTGTCATTGGTTTTTTGAAAATTAATCATGATGGTATCTTTATATCTGAGCTTCATTTTAAATAGCTTCTATTGCTATGTCTTCTAGTTCTCTACTCTTGTTTTTTTAATATCTTTATTATGAACAGTATATACATTGTATGAGCTAATCTTGTGAATGTGTCTCCATTTCCCTCCTCTCTGTTCCCTACCCACTGGCGTCCTTCCTTGGTGCGAGGGGCGGAAAAATTGTAAGAGCCATGGTAGGGGAGAATATCCAGAGACATTGCCCACCTCAGCAACAATACACAAAGGGGGAAGGAAGGAAAGAAAGGAAGGAAGGAAGGAAGGAAGGAAGGAAGGAAGGAAGGAAGGAAGGAAGAAAGGAAAGAAAGAAAGAAAGAAAGAAAGAAAGAAAGAAAGAAAGAAAGAAAGAAAGAAAGAAAGACTGGTACCTCTGGTGCAGTTCATAACCCCCTAATCTACTCTTGTTTTTGTGATGCCTAATCTGCTCATCAAACCCAGTGAAATTTTTAAATACTGTTGTTATCTCCAAAGGTTTCATTTTGTTCTTTTTATCTTACATATCTCTTTGTATTCCTGCCTTTCTTTCAGTACTGATATATAGTTAAATTATCTTTTTTCCTTATCTTTGAGTTTGATTAGTCATTTTTGGATGCTTCTATTGACTAATTGTTGTCCTTTCCATAGGTCACAGTTTCTTGGCATTTCCGCAATTTTTGGTTGGATGTTGGACATTGTAAGGATTGTGTTGTTGAGTGTTTGATCTTTGGGAGTGAGTAGTTATTTATGGATCAGTTTGTTCCCTTTGAGGTCTGTTTGAAAGCTTTTGTAGGACAAGTCTTTTGCAGCTTAGACCAGTGTTAGTTACTCCTGAGGCATAGTCCCAGGTGATCTCAGAGCTGGCCTATCAAACCATGAACATCTCCCTACATTGCTGTCATAGGAATTGTTCAGCTTATTGCCCTTGGACTGTTATTTTACACTGCATAGGTTAGCAGCCAGGAGAGACTCAAGTGAAGTCTTGTGCAGATTTGCCAGCCCTGTTTTTTATTTTTATCTAGTTATCTTTTTCGCATAGCACACTTATTTGTGGCCTGTGTTGTGAACGTTCCAGCTGCCCCAGCCACCCTAAGTGCCAACCCATGCGTCTCCTCAACTGCTAAGCCTCCAGTGATGCCTCATTTGTTTCTCCAGGATCCGGTGCTTCTCAAGGCTCAGTGTCTGAAAACTGTTGCATGTAGGTTTCCTATTTACTTGTGGCAGGATGGGAAATCTATTCCTTGTTATTCCATCATGGCCATGTGTGGAAGTTTCCATCCACCTTGTCTAACATACCATCCATCTTTAATCTTATATGAAAGTCTTTCTGGAACACTTGGGGTTTATAGTCCTTGAGCCAGTGCTAAAGTGCTTCCTTTTCACTTCGTATGAACGGAGTGGCTGTTTCTTTTAACTGAGTGCAGTGGGAGGCTCGTGATGTGCACATCTGTGGTAAGGTTTTCACAATATATCAGTTCTTTGCAGCTGTTGTGTTCAGCGTTCCAGTCTGTTGAATCATGGAGGAAAGAGGTCCTCACGTGCAACTGATATTCTCCTGGTGGATTGTTTTAGTGGGCTGTGCTTGTAAAGGCTCTTTGTCACTTCTCTTCCTGCTGTGGCCTCATTGGTTTTATGTTGCCATCTGGGAAGCCAGAAAGGATCCCTCATCTCCTAGTTATGTCTTCTGATGAACACTTACCTCATCCAGGTTGCTGTAGGGGAACCCTGTGGTCAGCCCGTGTCTGGGAGCTAGCTTCCCTGCATTGGCTCTCTGTTGCTGTGTTCAGGTGTGCCTGGGCTAGCGATCACTTGTCTTATCTTGGCTTCCTCTGGCATGCCTAGATTAGTTCTTTGCCAGCCCACTTTCCCACTGTGTGGTATATGTTTTCTCAGGAATATCCATGCTCTGCTTTGTCATTCAGCCAGCATGGGAGAGAAGGCCCAACAAGATTTAAAACTAGGGAACAGGAAATTGCCTGTCTTGTCCCAGGGGACCAAGAAACAGGGCTGTTCTCACTTACAGCTTTTTTCACTTTCCTTAGCTCCACCTGCTCCCCAAGGTCTTGCCCTTCCCCAGGATGGAGCCCCAGGAAACCAGGTCCTGGTGGTCCCTCTTGAGATGCCAGAGACCCAGGTGAGCTGTGCTTCCCTCTGTCTTGCTTGGGATTTTTGTCACTGCTCCCTGACTTTGGCCTAGGCCTCTGCCTCTTGCCCAGCATGACACCCAGCAGGGTATGAACCCTGACTTCTACCTTCCTTCCTGCCCTCTGCTTCCCTCCCTTAGGCTGCCAAGGAATGGTTGCTCCGTGTCCTTGTAATTCCCATCGTACAGGTGGGAGAGCTGAGTTTGTGTCCCTTGAGAAGAGAGTGGGAGGCCCAGGGCCAGGAAGCCCAAGCCTCTTTGTGTTTTATCATGCTCTCTTTCCAGGTCTCCTTGGGACTAGTATTTGGATTTCCACATTAGCAATACACATTGCAAGCCCTCACCTCTTGCCCCTGGCATCACTGGTGCCAACCCTACCTCATTGCAGACTGGGTAAAAAGATGACTGATTATCACTGGAATTCTTTCAGGATTTGGTGTCTTTTGATGTCCTGCCGTGGCACCTTACAGAAAGGGAGTGGCTGAGTCTGAGTCCCGAGCAGAGGACACAGGCATATCCTGGGACCGTGACCTCCATAGGTAAGGATGCCCCCAACCCTTCCTAGACTCACCACCTGCTGGAAGTGGAGTTAGGGCACATGGCCACCCCACACAACCTCACCTTGTCCCTGGGTTGTTGGGAAATGCAAAGAAAATGCCACACTTAACATCCCCAAGTGGTATGAGTTCCCCCAATTCCTCATGGCATGGAAAGATTTTCCCCCAGACTATCATTGGAAAGAACCTGCCATGACACTTAGAATATTTTTTATATAAGATAAAGGCACATCATATAGTAAATTAGTAGGAGCCAATTCTATACTTGATCTTAGCCATACTGCTGAGAAGCAAGTAAAACACTTAACTACAATGCCTTCAAATTGCATGGCCTTTTCATTGGGGTTAACTGTTGAGAGAGGTGGGTGTGGTCAAACTCCTGTTCATTCATCATGGTGTGAGAGGAGGATTTTGAGGGGAGGGGCTGGTGAGAGCTATAGAGGTTGTCAGAACTGGGAAGAGCATGTGGCTTGGGAGGTGAGTACTGGGGTGGCCAGGGGCGTAGGATCAATTTCTTAAGATGCCACCTGCCATGCCACTGGTCCCTCCCCTGAGAGGACCCAGAATCTGCCTTCCTTCAGTCCCCAGAAAGAGCTGGATCTTGGAAAGTGCATTGAAACTGCATGGATGAGAGGCATCCAGGCCTCCATTGTGATGTCATCAGTGGCTGCCTGTGTAACCCATTTCCTCTTCCCTAAGCAGGAGTTCCTGTTTTGAGTCCTACCTTGGTCTCTCACCTGGCCCAGGGACAAGTGCTGCTGGTGTCAGACGCATCCCTCAGCACAGATCAAGCTAAGCATCCTGGTAAGTGAAAAGGAACCCTAAATAAGCATGAAGAAATGGGGGAGCTCTGCTGGGCTTGGAGGGGTTGAGGTTAGGGTTGAGAAAATCAGCTGATCTGTGGAGTGTGGGATGAAGGTGGAGAGCCCCACTGAGGTTTTGGGGGAACAAATGTGAGTGCTCTCAGCCCAGAAGCAGAGGCCACCTGGGGACCCTCCTGGTAGGCAGTGTCCAGCAGTCAGGCTCAGCAGCTAATTCAGGGGGGGAAGAGTTAGTGACAAAGGAGAGTAGCTTTTTCCAGGGCCTCTGCAGACCATAGGGACTCTTGTTTATCGTTTCAGAAAGCACGTCTGTGGTACCTGACCAGATGATGGGTGAAGAAGCCCAGCAGCAGGAGATGGCTTCTGCTGCGAGCTCCCCGAGGGCCAGTGACCCCAGTGCTGAGGTCAAACAGAATGGGGACTCTGTGGGAAGGGGAGGGAGCCCACCAAAGCTGCCCATAGAACACCACTTTGCATGTAAAGAGTGTGGGGACACCTTCCGTCTTAAAGTGCTCCTTGTTCAGCACCAGAGGGTTCACAGTGAGGAGAAGGGCTGGGAGTGTGGCGATTGCAGGAAGGTTTTCAGGGGGGTGTCAGAGTTTAATGAGCACCTCAAGAGCCACACAGTTGTGGCCACTGAGCCTTGGCCTGGCCCCAGTAGGGCCCTGGAAGATGCCCTGGAGAAGAGGGATCAAATGGAGAGGGAGGCGAAGCCCTTTGAGTGTGAGGAGTGCGGGAAAAGGTTTAAGAAGAACGCAGGCCTTAGTCAGCACCTGAGGGTGCACAGCAGAGAGAAGCCCTTTGATTGTGAGGAGTGCGGGCAGTCCTTCAAAGCCAACACCCACCTCTTTCGACATCAGAAGCTTCACACCTCGGAAAAGCCCTTTGCGTGCAAAGCGTGCAGCCAAGATTTCCTGGATCGCCAGGAACTTCTCAAGCACCAGCGGATGCACAGGGGCCACCTGCCTTTCGACTGCGACGACTGCGGCAAGTCCTTCCGTGGCATCAACGGGCTGGCGGAGCACCAGCGCATCCACAGTGGCGCCAAGCCTTATGGCTGTCCCCACTGCGGCAAGCTCTTCCGGAGAAGCTCAGAGCTCACCAAGCACCGGAGGATCCACACGGGCGAGAAGCCCTATGAGTGCGGCCAGTGCGGCAAAGCCTTCCGCCAGAGCTCCAGCCTGCTGGAGCACGCGCGCATCCACAGCGGCGAGCGGCCATACGCGTGCGGGGAGTGCGGCAAGGCGTTCCGTGGGCCCTCCGACCTCATCAAGCACCGGCGCATCCACAGCGGACTGAAGCCCTACGAATGCGACAAGTGCGGCAAAGCCTTCCAGAGGAGCTCGGGCCTGAGCCGCCACCGGCGCATCCACAGCAGTGCCCAGCGCTGCGAGTGCAACGAGTGTGGCCGCGTGTTCAAGAGGCGCTCAGCACTGCAGAAGCACCAGCCCACCCACCGCAAGTAGATGCCATCCCAGGGTGTCTGCACAGGCCACAGCCCAGTCAAAGGAGATGAACAGTTTTGTAGCGCTTATCTATTTTCTCGTGTCTGAGATTGAAATTTCTACTGTCACCAGCAATTTATAAGTGTCCGTGTTTTCCATTCCGCCCATCCCATCAAGGGTAGCTTTTACCATTTTAACATAGCTTGGCAGAAAGTACCTTCAAGGTATGTAGAGCCTCATGCCTGGAATGAAAAGAGAAATCTGGATGAGGAAACCAAAAGGGGGCTGGGAGGGCATCCCCTCAAAGCCCCACACCTGAGGGAAATAGAAGTTCAAGGGCATCCATGTGATCCCACCTTTCCAAGGCTTTTAATCTAAGTAAATTTACAAATTTTTAGGGATATAAATAGAATACTCAAAAATGTCTTATATTTATTTAGTTGTATAAACATTGTAAATCATATATTCTAAAGAATAATATATTAATTTAGAAAAATGTTCCCTTTTTGCCACCCTCCATTTCATGAGATTATTTGATTCTAACTTTTCACATACATTTTGGACCTTCCTAACGTGGGAACATCTAGTCACTTCCGTCCGAGCTACTTGAGCACTGTGATAGTCCCTGCCGAGGCTCTCATCTGGAATGTCCTCTCAAGCCATAAGAACATGTTCACATAACATTAGGACTTTTTTTGTGTGTGTGTCTTTGATTAGTGCTCTATCTCTACAACATAACCACTTAAGGTGGTGCTTTTTCAAGTGATCTTTTCCAAGGGATTTTTAAACATCTAAATCGTCACACTTAGTCACACCCCTGGTAAAACCTACAAATTGGGGATAAGCATGTTTTACCTCTGTTTTCTTGAGCCAATTCAATCTAATGACCTGTACATACCCAAAGCAAGCATCACTTGGGGTTTGTCCTCACACCTTGTTCAAAGTAAAGTGGAGTGGACTTGAGAGCAGCCCCAAGTGAGAGGGACCTCTCCCAAGACTCAAAGGTAAGGTGAAACCTCCTTGTTGGGAATAAGAACCTCTGCTGGTGTAGGCCATAAATGGAACTTCTCTAAGCCTCCTTTTGCAGCTCAGTGATGGGGGAGGGGACAGTCACAGCACCTACCTCCTAAAGTTCTCAAGGACGGCATCATGCCTGCAAGAACACTGCCTGGCAAGGAGATACACTCAGTGAAGGTCATCTGCTGCCATCCCACAGCTCCTAGCGACAGAACTGGGGATGAGCCCCAGGCCTCCTGACTACTAGACTCATCTTTCTTTCACACAGTGATTTAAATACTGTTTCTGTTTTCTTGCATGCAAATTATATGTTCATCTCCTTTGACTAGTTATTGAGTTACCTTTGGATATATTGACTTTGTAGAGCAGGTCTTTCTATAATGATTGTGATGTTTTTTTCCAATTTTTATTATTTTGCTTTTTAGCACTTTTATTACATTTTCTTTGAGCAAGTTTTTGGTTTTTACATATCCTTGCATTCATTTTTGTCTGCTAACTTGTGATTTTCATTGCTTCAGCACTTAGATATGATGACATTTTCTTCTAGAATTTAGTTACAAAAGAAAAGTTGAATTCCCTGCCCACCAGAAAGTGAATGCACCAGGATGGGCAGGCTGGATGAGAGTGGGCCAGAGAAGCTGGCTTGTTCTTCATCCAAGATGCAGACTGCATATGTATCTGTGGGCAGCACGTTCAAGTTCAACCTGGCCACTTAGGCACACTGGAGACATTTCCTTCACACATTGCCTGGAGCATTCTGTGACTGCTCATCAGTATAGCCTCAGCCACCAGCAACCTAGACCAATAGAATGGTCCAAATGTGGGCTGGCAGCGGCCAGCCATCCTTCTGGCTGTCAGAAGCCATGGCTATTTTGGGCACGGATTCAGTGACTGAATGGTCGGTCCACCTAAGACAGCTCAGACATGGAAGACTCACCTGACTGATGTCACCATGTGGCCTACATCCTCCTTCCAGCCATTGACTCTGGAATGCGAGAAATCAATTTGGTGGCTTCTACTTCGGGCAACTAGAGAGAAATTTGCCCACATGTATCACTTCATGCAGTCACACCTCAAAGGGGTGACAGAACAGAGGCTTGGAGAGGAACCGTGTTCCTCTAATTGCCTGTGTGTCATGCCCATAGAAGCTAGTTGCAACAGGCCAGGGCCAGGACTCAGAGCACCCATGCCCAGGGAGAGGTGATAAAGCAAGACTTTGGAGGGCAAGAGACCATTCTGATGGCCCATATGGTGCAGAAATTAGAGCTGGTCATCCTGGGGTTGGGCTGCCACTTCAGGTAGCCTCCCTCAGGAGGAATAGCAAGTGAAGGCTGGCAAGCCAGCCACACGGAGGGCTGTGGCACAAGTTTTCAGCTATGCCCAGAAGGGTACTGAAAGGCCTGGACAGAAAGTGTGTCCTTATGGCAGCCTTGTGATGGGAGGCCAAGCCCCCCAGGAGGCATAGCCTGGAAGGGCTCCCAGGCTCCAATTTTGGGAAGCAAGGTCTGACAGTGACCTTGCAACCTTGGCCAGAAGGGCCTCTCAGGTGCCCCCAGGCCACCACAGTGGCCCTATGGGGCATCTCTATCCTGTTCCACAGGCTGGAGAGAACCCAACAGCACTTGTTCCATAGCAGTTCCTCTTGCTCTGTGGACTCAGTTTTTGCAATTTCTTGTGACTCTATCTGAAATCGCTTCTTTCTCCGATTAGTTTTCTCATTTTGAACTGTTCAGACATGTTTTGTACATCTGTCATTGGGTAAGGAATGTTGACATCTACCAGTGGCAAATCTGGCACCTTTACCTTGAAGGACTGCCTTTCTTGCTCATTCAGCCATCGTTTGTCAAGGTTGATGAAATAACCCATTGAAGTCTAGATTAACACTAACTTGGAAGGTATCAGAGTGGTCACTAGAAAAAATAAAGATGCATTTTGGCATCTCTTCCTTTTACTTTTTTCTAGTTTTCATTCTAGAATTTTCTCTGGAACAAATCCTCTTTCAGAGTTAACACTAAAGATGGCATCTTTTCCATTGATGTTGCCAGATCAGCCTTTCTTGGTGTTGGCAGTGAACTCTCCACTCTCTCCCTTAATTTTCACCAAGTTCATAGCCTCCAGTAATGTGGGCGTGGAGTTAGGTATATGGTTATGTCCAGCGCAAATGTGAGTGAGCTTCCTGTAGTGTGTGCTTGTCTACGCATTCATGTATCTACCTCATCACAGTTTTCTTTCTAATCACATGTATGGCTATTGCAAGGGAAATGGAGACCAGTCGGGTTACATGGGATGCTGGCTCTCTAAGGAAATGTATCTTTTTACCATGTCAAGAAAGAAAGCTTCCATGGCTTTTATTAGAGTTCTGGATACTTGCTAAAATTATCACTATAAAGCACTTGTTTACCATTTTTGCTGCATATTATGATAAACTATATCAATTAGTTGTGTTATATCCACTCTTGTATTTCCAGAATAATCCCCACTAGATCACAGTATGCATCTTTCCCCTGTGGTATTATTGTATTCTGTGTGCTTGATTTTTGTGCTTCAAGTGGCATGGTGCCTGCTCTGTTGGCACTCCTGGGCTATGGCCCTGTTTGTATACCATGTGACTTTCCACCCCCTCCTAGACCTCATTCATTAAACCAGACCCAGACATCTGACCCACGGGCAGCAGCCAGTGATCAGATCTGTCCAGAGAAGATGGAGCGGGTTCTCCAGGTCTGTGAAATGTAAAAGAGGAAACTAAAGCTTCCTGTTGGTGTTGAACCATAGAGGGAACCACAAGGGATTTGGAGGAGTTGCCCCTGTGGGCAGCACCAAGTTGGAGGTCTGTGAGCTCCTGCTAGGCTGCCAGGAGCTGCTTGGATCCCAGCACCCTGAGGGAGGCCGAGCCATGTTGTGTTCCTAGATTGCTGGCAGCTGCCCTCTTTGGTCCATATATGCCCCCAACATAGACTCCCTTCCCTTGACCTGAGCCAGCCTTAGTGGGTCTCTGCCTTTGCAACTTGTCAGGAGCCAATTGCATTTGACAATTGGGCTGCTTCCTGAGAAGAATCACATTGCTGGCTTTCTACCCAGCCAGCATTCCTGGCCTAAGTCCAGCTGATTGACACGAACGCCTGTTTATATGTGGTACTGTATTCTGCTCACTAAGATGGGTGAAAATTCCTGCCTTCAAGTCTCAGTGAGTTTAACCCATGATCTTCTGTCTGAGCGTTGTTCTTTTTCTGAACCACATTTGGCTCATAAAGTGAATTCTTTGTAGCCTATCCTGTTCCCTATTTTGGAAGTGTTTTCTTCAATGTCTCCAGCACATCCACCAGATTAGAGGATTGATAAACGCCTCTACTCCTAGTGTACTTATATTCTGTAGTTCTCATTGCCTTGGTTTGGATATTTACTTTCAGAAACTAAAAATGGTCTCTTTAAACTTGACCTTCAATGCTACTTGTGTATCTCTGAGAATAGTAGCTGTGCCCAGCCCTACTTTGTATTTGGGATTTTGGGCACACTTGTTCCTCCCCAGTCTCACTACCTTGTCTGTTTTATGGCACTCACTATAACCAGCCTTGCACTAGAGCTGTGTTGTGGACTTGGCTTCTCCTCTCCCCTTTCAACCATCCCCAACCTGTTAGATTGTGAGCTCTTAGAAAGACAGAGGTGCCCCTTCATGTCTGACCCCATACCAATCTAGCACAGTGCCTTGCATCTAGTAGATTTCAATAAATATATGTTAAATGGCATTGGTATTCTTTGACTTACTTTACCCAGGCTTCATTTATCCTCTTACTCCTTCCACATCAGCATACATGGAAGACCACCCATCTTTAGCTTCCAGCTCAGCTACTATCTTGCTCCTTGCTGGGAAATCTCAGTGCTTAGTGGACACCTAGAGGGGGAGAAAAGGCACCCTGGAACCCTGGAGCAGGGAGGAGTGAGCTTTGCCTGGAGCATTAAGCTAGCCCGTGACAGAAGGAAGTTTTCATTCAGCAGTGTTCTTCCACCTCAGCTAGGGCTCACTGGGTCTGAATCCAGATGAAGGCCAGACCCCCCCTGCCCTTTTTGCTGAAAGGTCAGATTTTTTACTGGCTTCTTTAGGGGCTTGGAATGAAGTGACACATGGTTTCTGGCACCTGAGAGTACACCACCTCTCCAGGCTGAGATGGAGATGAGAGATCAATCTTGTCGGTAGCTGCCTGTCTCTGATGGCCATTGTCTCAGAAAAGGGAGCAAGTCCTCTGGTTTCTTGACACCTTTGGAAGCAAATGGCCCAGATATGAAGCCAGATCCTAGTTGGGGAAGGGCAAACATAGAATGGGCTCCTGGATGGAAGGCCCCATGAAGAAGGGAGCATGACCCCCTCCCCCACAGCTGTCTCCCTGGATTCTGGAGTCCAAGCAGGGTCCAGTCATCTATCCTCTATGGTCTCATCAGCATGGCTGTCAGATTCTTGTCATCACGTGATGCCTTATGTGCATGAAAGGCAACTGACTTCCAGTGCACCTGCCCCAGCACAGCCCAGTTATCTGTGCTTGTAAGTCAAGTTTTAGGAAAGAACCTTTCACTCACTTTTCTTAGAGATAATTTGTGAGGCCTCTCCTGTGTGCCATCTTGAGGGCCAGTGGTGGGTCCAGGTTCCCATCACACCTTCTGCCCTGGCCCACACCAGAAGATCAATGGGCTAATGATACGGGTTGCTGCTAATTAATAATTGTAAGCAACACGGGGGGAGAGAGAGAGAGAGTTTTGGAATCCTCCCTTCCCCCTCCTCCTACTCCGAGTTCGTGTCCTCTAATGCCAAAGAATTGTACACAGGGACAAAATTAAATTTTAATTACACATTTATTCTAATTTAGTAGAT